>PVIH01002666.1:168208-182208 GCA_004025045.1 Sigmodon hispidus | reverse complement strand
AGAACAAAGAAAAAATTTTAAGAGCTGCAAAAGAAAAGGGCCAACTCACATATAAAGGCAGACCCATCAGAATAACGCCTGACTACTCAATGGAAACGATGAAAGCTAGAAGGGCTTGGTCAGAAGTTATACAGACGCTTAAACAGCATGGATGCCAAACTAGAATACTATACCCGGCAAAATTATCAATCACCATAGAGGGAGTAAACAAGGTATTTCAGGACAAAGTCAGACTGAAACAATATCTATCTACCAATCCAGCGCTACAGAGAGTATTAGAAGATAAAGAGACTCATGACGGTGATCTCTGCTGCAAAGGAAATTTGTGGTTTAATCAAGTTTATAAAGAAATAAACAGAGTCAATTGATGGCACCTTCATCTGTGGACACAGGGTGCCAGTTTCTATAGAAATAAACAGGGTCAAATGGCTGTGAACTGTGCTAAAACACAATAGTTTATTCCAGTTTATATAAAAATATGCAATGTCAAGAGATGGTGCCCTCCATAGTGGGACAGTTTATATAGAAATAAACAGGGTCAAGTTAAGGCACCTTCTGCATTTGACACAGGGAAGTTTATTTCAGATTACATAGAAATAAATGGGTCAAGTAACAGTGCCCTCTGCTTTGGGGAAACACAGGATAATTTATTCCAGTTTATATATATATATATATATATATAGATAGATAGATAGATATACATATATAAAAAAAATAGGGTGAGGAGATGATGCTCTTTACTCTGGGGAAACACAGAGTGGTATATTTCAGTATATAGAGAAATAAACATGATCAGGGAATGACACGCTCTGCTGCTGAGACAGGCAGTTTATTTCAGTTTATGTAGAAATAAACAGGGTCTGGTAACATCGCCTCTGCTGTGGACACATGGCAGTTTATTCCACTTCATATAGAAATATACGGGTTCAGGTGATTGTGCCCTCTGCTGAGGACACAGAATGGTTTATACAAGTTTATAAAGAAATAAACAGTTATGAGATGTTAAAAAAAAAAAGAAAAAGTAAAAACATCTTTACATCATCTTAAAGAGGAAAAAGCAAGAATTATTAAAATCAGGGTAAGACAAGTTCACCCATTTTACCATTCCTACCCAGAATGTGAAGTCTTACCCAGAGCAGCAAGGCAAGAGAAACAACTACAGGAAAGCCAGACAGGAGAGGAGAAGCGCATATTCTATTGCAGCAACATGATGCTCTCTAGAAAAGTCTGACTACCAAACTGATAAATGAATTCAGTAAGTTGCAAGATTTAAAAAAAAAAAATCAATATACAAAATCAGCAGCATTTTTATGCACCAACAATGAACAAAATAAAATAAAAGAAAGAACACAATCCCCACTGCCAAAGTGAAAACACAGAAACAAGGACAAGAGCAACAAAAGTCCCTTCTAGGGGACTAAGGAATGCAGCTCAGTGACAGAACCCTCACCTAACATGTACAAAGCCTATCCCCCATCCCTAGCACCACACCATGAAAAGCAAAAACAAAACCAAACCTCTTAGGCCTCCATCTCGCCAAGGGAGGGGAGGGTAATTACAAAACATGGGAGAGAACAATGGAGACTACACACCAATATGAAAAGACACAGAAAGGTTTACGGTTCAAAGTGCTGTTAAAATGGCCACATTATCAAAGCAAACTTAGAGTCAATGCAATCTCTACCCAAATCACAAGACAGAAAAAGGAAGCTGAGAATGATGTCAAATGCTTGCTTGCTATTCCAGCACTTGGGGACTGGAAGACAGTTCAAATATAGCCTTGGCTACACACTGAGAATGAAGCCAGCCTAGACTACACAAGAGGGAAGGAAAAGCAAAATCAAATCTAGGGAGTCAAAGTATTTCAGCAAAAAGAAAAGATCAGAAACATCATAATACCTCCTACCTCAAGACATACTACAAAGAGAAAATATGCAAAACAGCATGGTGCTAGCATAAAAGTGCACACATGCAGACCGACCAATGGAACAGAGAGAACCCAGGAATAATTCCATAATCTATAGCTAGCTAATCACTGACAAAAGCACCAAAAACTATATTAGAGCAAAGACAGAGTCTTTCGTAAATGATGCTGGGAAATTTGGAGATTCATACACAAAATAATAAGCTAGACCTGTCTCTCACCACATAAAAATTAAGCCAAAGTACATCAAAGACCTAAACATGGGAGCTCAGGCCATGAGGCTATTAGGAGACACAGGGATGGCCTGGCCATCAAGACACTGAGTAGACAACAGCTTTTGGATACGCTTCCGCAGAGCAGGGCAACAAACAAAAACACCAATTAGTTTCAGTACAACAAAGAACGCAAAAGCGACACCCAACAGATTATAAAAAAACATTAGCAAGTTGTTGATCCAACAAGGGATGAGGGTCCAAAAGAGAAAAGAGACTCAACAGAAAAATAGTAGAAATCTGACTTAAGGGTGGGGGGAGCTGAACAGATCTTTCTCAAAGGACAAAAGGCCAATTAATTATATGAAAAAATGGGAATATTAGTCAGAAGGGAGATGCAAACCACAACCAAGCACCATCTGTCACACTCCTGTGAGGAAGGCCACCATCAAGAGCCTAAATACATCCATGCTAGCCAAGATGCAGAAAAGATGAACTGTCACGTATCACTGGTGGGAATGTGAATGTATACAGCCCTGTGGAAAATAATATGGAGGATCCTCTGAACACTAAAAACAGAACTCCCACAATCTAGCTATCCCACTAGCTATTTATACAAAAGAAACAAATCAGCCTGGAGATGTCTACCAGGCATCTGGTAAACATGGTAAACACCCATGTTTACCGAGACACTAGTCACAAAAACAAAACATGAAATTAACTAATAATATAATTATTATATTTTATGTACTACACCACTACCTTTTTTAGACCTGTCTGGAACTCACAGCCTTCCCTCTCAGCCTCCAAAATGAGGAAATTATAGACGTGTGCCACCACACCTGACACCATTTGCTCCTTCTAATTAGATCATTAGGGACTTTGCTCCTCCTGAGTTAATACATTCTGGACACCACTCCCTTTTGGGTGAATAGTTGACAAGTAATTCCTCCTGGTTTTTAGGTTATCAATTCACTTTGTTGTATATGTTGTATAGAACACTCAAATTGATTTTGACTTGGTAATATCACAAATTAGATTAATTTAAGAAATGGTGCACATGCATAAAGTTTAAAGCACAAGATGACATTTCTTTTAAAAAATGAACTTAAATTTAACATGAATCAATGTTATCAACTAAAAGCTGGGGCATGAGTTGCTCCCAAAATTATTATTATTATTATTATTATTATTATTATTATTATTTTGAAGAACTGAGAAGCTGAAGTGATTGTCCATCTATGTATACTTCAGTGGCTTTTAGGAGGTACGGATCAGTAGGAGGAAGCAGGTCAGACAAAGGCGGCTTTCTTTAATCTCTGCTTCCTGGCAGCCATGAGGCAAGCAGCTTTTCCCCACTGTACATTTTTATTATGATGCTTTTGTCCTACCACAGACTTAAAAGCTATGGGGCCAGATAATCATGGACAGACAGCATTAGCCTTTAAACTACTAACATTGCTACTTTACCACAACAAAAGCAGACATAGTACTTTTTCTCCCTTGTTTGTAGAATTTTAGCCTAACAAGCCTTTCTGTGACACAGACCAAGCTGATTCTCTTCTCAAGATCCCTTGAAGAAGTCCTCTGAAACATTCTTCACAAAGCTCACTCTTCTTACCATGAAGTAGCTTGCCTGGGACCAGCTAGGTAGAAATCTTTTATTTTTTTCTTTCAAATTAAATAAGTGGTTTTGGCTTTTTCCATTCATTTAGCAAGAAATGTAAAGTGATAAAACTGAGGAACAAAACAGCAACTAACCGAAGATCATAGAGAATGAGGCAAACCCAGACTCCAAAAACACACCTCTAATAGCTTGGCAGTATGGTTCAATAGAACTGGTACACCTGAATTCCTCTAAAGACGGCCTGAGACAAGGGGACACAAGGCCTGACACAGTCAACACTCCTAAGTTACTTTGTTCTTTCATGTGTTAGGCCTTTAAGCTATTTTCTACATTCTTCTACATTCAAGAGATCCAATAAGCAAACATTATGCAATTTCATTTCACAAAAAAGGAGTTTCTATATGTCAGAATCATTTAAAGTGTTACTACAGCAATACTTGCCTTATTTCTAAGAATTTATATGAAAAGACTCAAATTAAATTGCAATGTGTATACCAAAGTGGGGTCCTATTCAATTGTTTCAACGCTTAAGCCTCAATTTCCAATTGTTTAAAAGTAAGAACAGAGATATAAAAATTAAAATAATCAGTCTCTATAAGAACTTGTTTGTTGAAATTAAAAAAATCCTCAATCTCATATTCATTATAGTTCAGTAACATCTATGTGAACTACTATGAGAAAGGGACTACATTATTGATATGTACAGCCTCATCTTAAGAAAGTGGTAGGATCTGACTTTAAAAAATATCTTACTAGTTATTATAAAAGAAACTGTCTGGAAAGATGGGTCATCACTAAGAGTGCTTCCTGCCCTTGCAGAGGACTTGGAATGAACCCAAATGATGACTTATAACTGAAATTCTCTTTTGGTTTTCGTGGGTTCCTGCACTCATGTGGTAATACAGAAACCCAAGCAGGTGAACACACATACATAAATAATAAATAGCAATCGACATTCTTAGCACTGCTTCTTAGTTTGTGTGCAGAAGTATGGTGATATATTGCATATTTAATAATTTTTGCCTGAAAATCAGAGATCCCAGAGCCAAGCCACAGATTAACCATGAAGGTCAGGAGTGGTGGCACTCAGGAGGCTAGATCTCTGTGAGTTCAAGGCCAAACAGAGCCAGGTGGTGGTGGCACACACCTTTAATTAATCTCAGCATTGGGATCTCATGTCTATGCTCCCACTACTTGGGGTAATCCTAGCACTAGGGAAGCTGAAGCAGGAAGTGAGATAGCTGGGTCCAGGAGTGCAGCCCTCACCTGCACTTCCCTTCCCCTGAGCTGAGGACGTGGAGGCATTCAGTCAGAGGGTTCATGAGCAGCTAGGTAAGAAGTGACTGTGGCTGTGGCTTGTTCTCTCTGATCTTTCACCTTTTCCCCAATAACTGGCTCTGAGGTTTTATTATAAGACCAAGCAGAATTCATACAATACAGAAGTGCAGAGAATTAGTCAGTTTAGTATTCAAGCTAACTTCCCACCACAAATTGAATAATCTAATTCATAATGTATATGGCTAGCCCAATAAGGCCACCACCACTAACCATACACAATTTAGTGACTCCTTTAAATGTGGCTAACAAACTGTATTTTAAATTTTATTTCATTTTAATTAAAAACTGTAAAATTCTAGATTCCACTGCTAACAAGTTTGTTAATTGGAGGAAAGGAGCATATAAACCTACTTTTTAAAGATTTATTTTATTTTATGTACAGTAGTATTTTGCCCTGAAGCTACAGCTACAGACAGTTGTGAGCTGCCATGTGGGTGCTGGGACTTGAACCTGGGTCCTCTGGAAGAGCACTCAGTGCTCTTAACCACTGAGCCATCTCTCCAGTCCCTAAACCTACTTTTTAAACTACAGTTATGGTATCTAAACAAGCCAAATATGCCCAATGAATATTCAAGCACACATGTTAAGACTGTCTTATTTAATATCTAGGCAGGTCTAAGGACTCCTGCTTCTGTCTCCACCTCCAGAGGGCACCACACTAAGCCTGATTCATTGTGCTTTAGGTGTAAAATATATACAGAATTTCCAACAATGAAAATATGTAAAACTTACTAATTTCTCTATCAGTCAAATGTTGATACAATATTTTAGACAGGGCTAGGGATAGTTTAGTAGAGTGACTGCCAGGCACAGAGACCTGGGTTGGTACTTAGTGCCACTGGTTTAAATAAATTTTACCTTTGCTGGGAGCAATGAGAAAAAAAATAAATATATACACAATTCCTGTAACAAAATTTCACAATCAGAATTCCTCAAAGCTCAATGACTTAAAGACTAGCCTTAGAATAAAATGGCTCAGTCTTACCTGTGTCAGCTTAGCTCTATATGTGCTTGAGAATGCACCAAATGAATGTTGAAAATATTCAAAACTATGTGCTAATTACATTTATAAGCCAATCGAACCATGACAGAAAATTCATTTTTCTTTGTCTGCGATCAGGCTAAAAGAGGTCCAACCTATAGCATAATGCACAAATGTTGAAAGGAATAGTCTTCTTTCGATGGGGGAGGCACTGTAGGAGGCACTGAGGTCTCTGTCTCTCAGGTGTTCATTTATGTCTCATTGTAGCACAGATTTCTCGACTTTTACATGCCTGCCATAAGACACTAAATTCTTTTTACTTGTTTTTAATATTACCAGAGCTTAATTCTTAAAATTTAACATAACACAGAAAACTACGAATGGAGTAAGCAACATGAGAGCATGTTTAGTGGCAATGTCAGCCACTGAAAGAATTAGTTCAGTATTAGAGTTAAGAAGCACTCCAGATTAAAAACAGAATTCAATGGCGTCCTTGTCTAGCAGATTCTGATGCACATAACTAGATTTGTTTGAAGTAATATTGGGCTGAATAAATCTGATATAGTTTTCTAATCTATACTTTTCATAGCAAAATGTTAAGACAAAATGGGGGTAGCTCAGAAGCATAAATACTTGTCACTTGTAGCAGCACTACAGGAAAACTTAAAATATTCCTTTTGGATATAATTTCACGAACAATCTAAAGGAAAGAGGCTTACAGCATTTCAATAATCTCATGTTTTATGTTCTGTGGTTCCCACATACAATCAGCAAATTGTACACTGAGATCAAAGAATCACTCAGAACAGGGCTTAGAGTATGCACTGCAGACAAAAACAATACATTTATATATACAAATCAGTTTCCCAAAGCTCAGAGCCTTTCAAATATTAAGAATGATACACTCCATCTCAAACACTTGGTTATTACTGAAAGGAGGTAAGTTTCAGTAGCATAAAATTCCAAACGTTTCAGATCCTTTAAGCACTATTTCATTGAAACCAATTCTATTTATGGGAAATTGCTGTGATGCTCCTGGTGAAGTAGCATATGCAAGCAATCCCCACATTCAGGAGGAAGTAGTGCTAAAGACCAGCCTGGGCTAGCTACACAGGGTGGAGATTCTGACAGACAGAAAATGAGAATGAGTTTGTTTTGCATAGTTGTTTATAAGTGGGCTTTATTTGTTTGTCTGTTTGTCTCACAACATATTTACGTAGGAAGTAGAGCTCCCTCCCATACATTCTCTGGGTATTTGGTTTATTTTATAATTGTGCATATGGATGTGTGCTTGCCTGTCTGTATGTGGCACCATGTGTACAGTACCTGCAGGGGCCAGAAGAAGGCATGGGGTCCTTGGGTTGGAGTTATAGGTGGTTGTGTACCTCCCAGTGAGGGTGCTGGGAACAGAACCTGGGTCCTCTACAAACATAGCAAGTGCTCTTCATTACTGCACCATTTCTCCATTTCCTTCCTTCCTTCCTTTCTTTCTTCTTGTCTTTTTAAGTATTCTGGCTAAATGAACTGCCCAGGAAAAAGAGACAAGTATAGAATGGAGGAGATTAATCTCTGTATCTAGTATACAATCTAAATGGCAGGTGGAATAAAGAGGAAGCATTTGCCTTCTGTAATTTAGCAGCTTAAGATGCCTGGAAAGACACAGGTGGAGAAATACCAGTCCATGATATGAGGACTCAACACTGGCAATCATGTTCTTGTTGGTCAGTACTTGATTGTGTAGCTCTAAATTAGCTCAGATAAGTCAGGTTCACGGGTATATCAGATATGTAAAAATATAAGATGCAAGCTGATGTGGAGCATGGTGGTTCCTTGCTTATCTAGCATTATTCGGTGAGGCTTTGGGGTCCATGCCCAGCATCAATTAAAATAAAAAGTACAACATATACAAACAGTACTAATTATCAAACACAGGAACCATTTCCTATACATCAGATAGGCAAAGACATTTAAGGCTCAAATTAGGTTAAAAAAATAGAAAAGAGGCGGGGCTGGAGAGATGGCTCAGTGGTTAAGAGCACCGTCTGCTCTTCCAGAGGACCTGGGTTCGATTCCCAGCACCCACATGGCAGCTAACAACTGTCTGTAGTTCCAGTTCCAGGCAAAACACCAAGGCAAATAATTAAATAAATAAAGTGTTAAAAAAAAATAGAAAAGAGGCTTGTATCAGTTATTTCCAACAACTGGGGATCAAGTGTATAAACACATGAGTTTATGAGGTCCATTTCTCATTTATGCCACCAAAAGGCTATAGATAATGAAATGCAAAGTAAAACATACCAGGAGGAGGAGAAAATACACAATAATAGGTTTTCAACCTCGATAAGACTCTCCACAGACAGAACAATCCAAATCAGACCGAACGAATTAAGACCAAATTAGAAAAAGCCCCGGTTTAACCCAGTTTAATGGGTACTGCATTCCCGGATGATTTTCCAGCTCCCGCACCCCAGGACAGGAAAAGGGGACTGAAAAACTACATTTGTTTTCTGGGGTGCAGTTTAAAATATCCTATGGGAGTGATCTTGAACATCTCTCGGGGAGGAGAAGCTGTGTTCGGCAAGACTCTCTGAGGGCAGAGTCTGGGTAGAGAGAGGTGAGGCTTCCACCACAACATCCCATCTGTGGGTATAGGGGTCTCTGTGCTTATACCAAGGGACACACACAAGGACTAGGCAAGTAATATATAATGTCTGTTATATGAAAAGCAACTATGGTAAAAAGCTTATATAGATAAATCAACTGGAGAAATGTCCGAATGTCCACTAATAGGGGGATGGATACACTTGTGAGGTTTTACAGTAGTAGGATGTCCAGTAGTTCAGTCCAATATTTTGGGCTGGTGAAATGGCTCAGAGTAAAGGCATGTTTGCCCACAAGCCTGGCAACATGAGTCCAATGCCCAGGGCCCACGTGGAACAACTCCAACAAGCTGTTCTCTAACTTCTACATGGAGACCTGTGCGAGCATGTGTAAAAACACAATAAATTAAGTAAATAAAAGCCAACACCCTCCCCCAAAGAACACAAGAACGCTCTCTCTCTCTCTATATATATATATATATATATGTGTGTGTATATATATATATGTGTGTGTATACAAATGTATACACACACGTTGAACGGGGCTACACAAGGTATATCATATATATAAAATTTAACATATCACTGCAGCATGAATTAAAAATGTGTATGTATGTATGTATACTTAAAAGCATGAAAAAAAGAAGGGACTGGAGAGATGGTCAACAGTTAAGAGAACTGATTGCTCTCGTAGAAAACCAGAAGTCAATTCCCACATGGCAACTCACAACCATTAGTTAACTCCAGTTCCAAAGGATCTGATGCCCTCTTGTGACCTCCATGGGTGCTGCACCCACCCACACAGACATACATGTAGATAAAACATCCACACACATAAATGATTTTTTTTCTTTAAGGCATAAAAGTATCAAAGAATGAAACCTATCAACTTCGGGTGACTATAGACCTGAACCTTGCACCTAAGGACAAGCCTTTTAATTCCAGCACTCCAGAGGCAGAAGCAGGCCTATCTCTATAGGTGCAAGGTCAGCCTGGACTACACAGTGAGAACATCTCAAATATTAAAAAAAGAAAGAAAAGAGGAAAGGAAAGGCCTATTCTTTAATAAGATCTGTAGCACCTTCCTCAAGACTCTTTGGGTTACCTGCCCAGTTTCTTTCTTTTTCTTGGAGAAGTTTCTCAACATGACCGCTCTTTGAATTTGCAACATCCTGAATGAAATCATTTCCAATGGGCCAGTACCTTAAGATCTTTGACACAGGAGTAATACCGTTTAGGGAGGGAAGAGACTAACTTGGAAAATACACATTTATTTAGCTTCAGTGATAACAAATACCCTAAATATCACCCCCAAATCATGATTTTTCTTTTGATAAAAGGGATCTTTATTCTGCACTACTTTAAAATTAATCACTTTAAAGATGAATGTAAAATTTTTTAAAAAGTGATTTAAAGGAGGTATGTGATCTGTTACAACCTGCTTTCTCATGTTAAATGAGCATAGAAATGGTTAGAGTGTGTTGGTGCATGCCTTTAACCCCAGGACTTGGAAGGCAGAGGCAGACTGAGGCCAATGTGGTCTATAAAATGAGTTCCAGGACAGCCAGCACCACACAGAAAAACCCTGTCTTGAAAAACTAAGAAAAAGGGGGCTGAAGCACATAAATGTATATTCAACCTATTTAGCAAAATCATTCAGTATTTTTCCTAATCACCAAATGCAGAATTAACTGGTAATTCAATCCAAGCCAATTAACTCAGTTTGTTGGAGAAGAATTCTGTCTGTAAAGTTAAGGGTTACAATATCACATATTCTTTAATTTTATTTCAAGGCAAGACTACACCCTACTTTCCAGAGAGCCACAAAACTATGCTGCAAATGCATTCCTTGGTTAAAGAAAAGGTTAGCCAAATTTACATGTGATGTGTGTCAAGCTGTACCCAATAGAACTGAGCAAATAAAGCTAGGAATTTAATGGTGAGCTGACAATCTTTGCACACATGAGGAAGCTGACACACCCAGTACACACACAGAAATTTTATTTGGCATGTGCAGAGGGCACATTTTCCCAATCTGGAGAGGGAATTTTTTAGAGACATTTACAAGATATCTCATTTTTCTAATTTCAACTTGCTTTATTCCAAACACTTCTAGAAGATTTAATGAGTACAAGGAAGTAATTCTAATTTCAAACAAACCCATATGCAGTTAAACTTCAATCTCCTCACTACCATCCCCCTAAAAAAAGGAAATTGGGGAGCCAGGCAATGGTGGTGCATGCCTTTAGTCCCAGCACTACCTCCCAGCACTCAGGAGGCAGGGGCAGGGGGATCTCTTTCAAAAGTTCGAGGCCAGCTGTTCCACAAAGCAAGTTTCAGGACAGCCAAGATTGCTATACAGAGAAACACTGTCTCAAAGAACCAAAAGAAAGAAGGAGAAGCTAAGCATATTAGCTTTGACATCTATAATCCCAGCACTCAGGAGGCTAAGAAAGCAGAATGCTAGGCAACTCTGGGCTCGCTCTCTCTCTCTCTCTCTCTCTCTCTATATATATATATATATAGAGAGAGAGAGAGAGAGAGAGAGAGATATAGCAAGACCCCTGTAAATCTAACACCAGGCAGGCTTGCCTCAAGTTCAAGTACAGCCTGAGCTTCACAGTAAATTCTATGTTGTTCTGGATTAGAGTGAGATCCTGACTCAGAAAAGCACACCAAGCAGCTCACCAACAAATCTAAGAGGTTTCAAATATTGAGAGTCTCTCTCTCCCTCCCAATGGCTGGACTGAATGCAGATGTTCCACACTTATAAAACCAAACATAGTAAGAGTCTGTGTTCGGAAATCTTCATGCTGAAAACACACCTAGAACTAACTGGTGAAATGGTTGAGCAGGTGACGGCACTTGCCAGGCAAGTCTGACAACCTGAGTTCAATACCCAGAGTCCACAGTGAAAGGAGAACTGGCTCCATAGGCACCATGACATTCCTGCACCCACGTCCTCAGCCCATAACACATATATCTGCACTTGGACATAAGAAGGAACCCATCTTTAGGTTTTCTCTCTCCCTCCAGTACCAGGAAACACAAGACTTTTCTTTCATTTTGTTTGCATGTACACAGGAAAGTTAAACTTTAAAACCAAGCACTAACACATTTAAAATGTTTGGCCCTATTTTAAAGATAAAGTTTGCATTCTCAACTAAAAGAAAGATGTTACATCAGCAGACTGGAGAGCAAGCACCAGTACACTTCACTACACTGAGTGCTCAAATTTATCAGAACTCAAAGCCTTTAGATGAACTCTTTACTATAAACCACTACATACATACACATTTAAAATCTTGAAAAGGTTCAAAAGACTTCATTGCCTGACCTGCATTAAACCCAAAGAACACGACTTAAGCACGATGGGTTATCAAGAAAACTATCCATTTAATCTAATGAGCTAGCCTGCACCTGCAAACCAATTGCTATATCCTAAGGAAAATCAAAGTTGTTATTCAGTGAAAACACTGTAGACAGATAAGTGGGTACCAACTGCTTTAAGCGCACAAATGTAGCAGCAGGATAATATTTCTAGCACTGTGGCAAGGCCCTGCCAGCAAATCATTGACCAAAAATGGTAACAGTGTATGCAGACTAGAATGACAAAATGTTCTACCTGATCGCCCAGTAGGAATACTGTTTTACAACAGATTTGAGTAGCAGTTTAGAGGTAGAGAAGTTTGTAAATTACACAAAATCTCCACCATCTTAACACAACAAATGCTTCTTTTGTTAAAGAACTGGAGTATATAAATGCGCCTTCTGAAAGTTTTTAAATTTGCATCCCGAAAGCAACATCATGTTCACCCCTTGCTCCCAAAGTTGTGGTAAAGCCATGTTCTCAGGTGAAAGCAAATGTCTACCTATGGATGGGTGGACCCGGCAGGGAAGGGTTAAAAGAGACACTGCCAAGCTTGACAAGCCCAACGAGAGTGCCACTGAAGCTGATTGCCAGATACGACAAACAAAGCCACGGCAAGGCCACCCTGTTCTTAATCACACTCCCTAGCAATCACCCCACCCTCTAGAGTGTTCAATAAAATCCTTCTTTTCCTTCTGGGTGGAAAGGGCAGGAAAGGCTCATGGCTCATGGGTCACTGAGCTGGCCTTGGGAAAAACCGCGCCCACATGGAGCGTCCCGGGATTCCGCGGCCCACCCCGGGGACCTGCAGACCTCGGAATCTAAAGCAGCGAGGCCGGGCCAAAGAGGATCCCGGTCGGCGGCCCGGGAGCTGCCTTGGAGGCGCGGGATGTGGTCCCTCCCTCGGCGGACGCCAGAGCTGCGGGCCACTTACCATGTTCGCGGCGGCGGACTCTGAGACGAGAACGAGGAGCCTGGCGACCAAGTCTGAGCAGCGAGCGTCGTCCTCGCGGCGGCAGGATCAGGAGGGCAGGACCAGGGAAGCGAGTGCAAGGCGGACGCGACAGACAGCTCAAGCCTATTAAAGGGAGGGTGGCACGGGTTCCATCTGGACTGCGGCTGCGCGCGCTGCGCTCCGCCCGCCGTTGCTATGCAACAGACCCCTCCCGCTTCCAGCCAGGCCCCACCCAGGAGGCCCCGCAAACTGCAGACTGCTGGAAATCTCCCTGGCGCTTGAGTCAGGGGAGTGGGTGGATCTCCCGCCCTATGGAGCGCTGGGCTGTTCCTGAGTGAAGGGCGGGCAAAGGACGCTGCTGGCCCTGCCCTGGAGGCGGGGCCACACGATGCACCGCCTACCGCGCGCCTGTTGCCCATACATGGAAGTCGCCACCTGGCCAGGTGTGCACGCCGCCGGGGGCGGGGCCGTAGCGCGGGGTGGGCGGGGCGAGCGCTGGCGGGCGGGAGCTCGCCCTGCCTGGGAGGGGAGTGCTGGTAGGGAGAGGAGGACTCACTGAACAGCGATCAGGGCCAGCTTCTCGAATTTTTTTACCTACTTTGGTGCTGTTCCCACCATCCTGTGCTGATTGGTCAGCCCGGCACGTCGGCCGTCGCGTGAGAGGAAAAATCTGCACATTTTTCCTCCTTCCTGAGGCGACAGTGGCTGTTGAAAGTGCTGTGTGAGTCAGCGCTAATTTCAGGGCTGGAAAACCGGAGTGATTTGTTTATCTTCAGAGCAGGCTGGGAGGAGGCCCAGGGGCCCGCGCAGATGCATGCGTGGGGGACGCCGCGTGGTCTGGGGCTGTGAGCCCGGCCCCTCCGCTACTCTTGGGGGCTTCTCATTGGGGAATTGTGTCTTCCTAAAGGGTGGTTGCACGGAAATATAGCTTCCACAGGAGCCTCCGGGAATTCGAGTGTGTGTGTGTGTGTGTGTGTGTGTGTGTGTGTGTG
>PVIH01002666.1:0-168108 GCA_004025045.1 Sigmodon hispidus | reverse complement strand
CTCCCCCACCCCCACCCCCAGACAAAGGCAAGTTGTGGCAATTCTGAGTCTTTACTGCTTTGCCACAGGGTGTTCAGCAGGCTCCAGCAGATGTGTCAGAATCATCTGAAGAGCTTGTTTAAAAGATTTCTTAGTTCTGGCTCCGCGCATTTAGAATGTAACTGAAATTTTGCAGATAAAACAATTCTCTGGTGTTACTAGTTGGGGACCACACTAATGAGAAAGAACCTAAGGCAAGCTGCAGCTGGAACCCTTCTGGTTTGCATTCGTTTTTTTTCTGCCCAGGACTCTGCCCCCTCCCCACACTAAATGAGACTTCCTCTCTAGTGCAAAATTGAATCTGCTCCATTAAGGACTGGTGTCTGCGGATTCTGACATCTCATTTGTGTATTTCATTCTCCACAGTGCAACTAGTTATGTCTAAACACAAGAATCTAATCTTGCTGCTTACCTTTATGTTTTCTGCTAGAATCTTAAGTCACTTTGTCCCCTCAACCTCTAACCTCACTCCCTCTTGTCTGCCCAACAATTGAACCCCTATTGTTCCTATGTATCACTCATCAACCTGACAGCTTTCCAGGGGATTAGTTTGGTGTCATTCCATAATCTTATACTTCATCCTCGCTCTAGCCTTTATAAACATCTAAGTCACCAAGGAACTATAAAATGCAGATTTTAAAATTTAGAGTCTCTGATGCTGTCATGAGATGTTGCAGCAAAAGATGATGATGATGCTGGTCCTTGGGAGACACCATCCTTGGCCTCTCACTGATGCTTTGTGGCTATGAACTTTTTATATACACTTACTACTACTTTCAGACTAGAATGGAAGTCCCAAAAGGTAAACAGAAATTTGGGGTGTGTTCTACATGAAGTGGCCCAACCCCTCAACATACTATGTGCCTAATGTTTTCCTAAGTGAGCCAGAATCTAAAGATGGTTTAGGATTTATCAGACAAGTTAATGTGTTTGTTCCCTGTAGCTTTGAATGAATTCTTATTGAACTTTAACCCCACATCTACAGCCAGGTGTTCTAGATAGTTTTATTCCTCCTCATCCTTAGAAGGATTAAGTTTTAATAGAATGATATATTGACCAGATGTTGAAAGCTAGTTCCCAATGTCATGTAATGATACTTGAAAATGGGTCTTTAGAAGATAACACGGTGTGAAGTCAAAATTTGCACAAATGGGAGAACATCTCATTAGATACTAAATCTGCTGGTCCCTTGATCTTGGGCTTCTGAAGCCTACAGAATCATGGGAAATTTTTGTTGTTAAACCTGCCAGTTTATGGTATATCAATCTATCATAGCCACTCAGAAAGACATAAAGGTGCCCTGAACAGAAGACAGGTGTATTCCATTTGTCTAATTTAGAAAGTGTTTTTTTAAAAAGATTTATTTATTTTTATTTTTTATGTACAGTGGTGTTTTGCCGTGAAGCTAGAGTTACAGACAGTTGTGAGCTGTGGGTACTCATCTGTGAACATATAAGTGATATCAATTTGACACCACTAACATGAGTAACAAGAAAGCTGTGGGTTAATGGTCTGGAGAAAACTCCTTTGCCAGGGGTCATAACCCTATCAGAACCTAAGATAGGAAACTATTTTCATCTCTCTGTTACTTTTCCACCACAAATTCATCTCTGCTTCCTGCTTATTTATATCTGTAGTCTTCAAAAATATTATTAGTCACATAGGTAAGATGTATGTCCTTACTAGGGAGGATTCAAACAGCAACAAAATGCACCATGGACATGTGCTGTCCTTTACTGTCAGTGCCCTCAGAGTAACCACTAGTGTGGATACAGCCTCTGCCTTATATGGAAATGTACCCTGTGTATATTTGATTTGCTTTGGTATTCTAAGTAATGGCTTTATTCTGAATGTTCTGTAGCTACCTTTATGGAACTGATGATTGTCCTGGTGACCTTTCCTTATCACTTACCTGCAGCTGCTATAAGCAGGACTGCCCATTTATTGAATCTTTCCCCACTGATAGTCATCCAGATGGTTCCTGGCATATAATCATCACCAGCAGTGTTCAGTGAACAGTGACCAGCCTATGACTGTTGCTTGCATACATAAATTAGTACACATCTCAGAAAGGGCCAAATAAGGGAATCTAATATTTGGTTTATGACTAGACTAAGTCCAAACTCTACAAAGTGTATATGGTAGTAATTATGCTATTAGTGGTTTTCTTTTTCTATGTAACAACACAACTTGGGCAGATCTTCACTATACAGTAATGAATAAATGAACGAATGACTGTATAATTGCATATATTTTTTTCAAAGGCTAATGATGTGGCTTAGTGGTAGGGCATGTATTTAACATTCAGGAAACCCTAGATTCAATTCCTAGCATGTGAAAAAATAATGGTTTAAACCACTATTGATTTTGATATGTGAAACTTATCTCACATGTCAATGAAGTACAGAGACAATTCCAATTTGGTACATTAGCTTGTTTTCCTGAGTATGTAAATGTCTTTCCCAGAGTCACCTAATGATCTAAAAATGGCTAGAGCACTGGCTATCACTTTCATTTTCTTAGTGGAAAGAAGGAAGAACAGAATGTGAAGAGGTCACTTCTTTGTTTTTAACAAAACTCAGAATTTCTTGTATCACCTTCACCTATCTCATCTGTGAGATCTCACCCATTCCCTAGCCAGCAGTGTGCTCATCTTAGAAACAAGTTTCTCTACTAAAGCACAAAGGAAAAATGGCTATTTGGAGACAAGTAAAAATGAATGCCACAGATAGATACTATGTGGGTCTAAAAGAAGGTAAGGATAAGAGGTAGTCCTTAAAAGCCCAAAATCCCAACGATCAGATGACATGATTGATCACAAGTTGACAGAAGTCTCCTGGAACTTTCTTAACATGACAAAGGTGTTTGCTAGAAAAACAGATAGAAGGAAGTTGTAGGAAATACATATTGGATGTTGTTATTGAGCATGGATAGATAATAGACAGACAGATGATAGAAAGGGAATGTATTGCCTGTGCTGAAGATTGGCAGGCTTTGGCATCTCTTGGTCTTTATGGACAGTAAAAGTTACTCTTCAGATGTTAAACACTCAACAGATCTGTGTGTTTCTAGGGAACAGAGAGCTACTCGAGGTAAAGCAGGAGAAAATGGAGTGTAAAATGGTGTAGCAGTTGTGACTGCTACTTCTTAACCCTTCTTTGTGCAGGTATTCCTCTGTGGGCTTTGTCTGTCTGTTTATTTTTGCAGTTTTCTAAGTTTATTTGATCACTCAGCTGTTATTTCTCCCCCATGTTGACTGGTCTATAAATTCTGATTGTAGTGGCAGGGAACATGAGTTACTAGTCATAGGGTTTGTCTGGCAACTCCTTAGCTTCATTACATTTTCTGGACAAACACACTGGATATGGACCATTTCTTATTTCTTTGGCCCAGACAGCTTTGTTGAAACTGGTATCATATATCTGGGATCTCTTTCATGGAAAATTTGTGGATTTCATTGAGTGCCAGAGGTAAATGCTTCCTGAAACCCACTCTGGTAGATGTACATGTGAGTGTTGGGATAGGAATGAAGGAATACACAATGAGGGGGTGGATTTTAACACATAAAAGCATAAATGTTGTCAGGCAATGGCAGCACACACCTTTAATCCCAGCACTTGGGAGGCAGAGACAGGTAGAGTTCAAGGCCAGTCTGGTCTGTAGAGGGAGTTCCAGGACAGCCAGGGCTACACAGAGAAACCCTGTCTTGAAAACCCAAAACTAAAACAAAAAGGCCATAAATGTTTTCCTGAGAACTCAGATATAATTTTAGGGAAAGTAGGACTACTTTATATGGCAGATATGTGGTGGATAAGATAGAGGAAAATAAAATGATAAGGGGAGAGAAGAAAGGATTATCACAGCACCAGGCGAGGCATGCTGAGGTCTCTGGCAGAAACCCAGTTTTCCCACTCCTTGTCAGTCTAGCTTCTCCCACTGGGACTTCAAGGCAAGAATCCCTCAACCTACAAAAACATCCATCCTCCCAGCTGCCATGAGGGATCTCTGCTGGCCTGTGGAGAATTGATGTCAACACCTGTAGGTGGGCTGCTCTGGCCTAGAGCTTTCCTTCTACCTCCAGAAATTTAGTGGCTGGATCCTGAAGCAGTGGATGGCAGATGAACCAGAAATGACTTGGAAAGGACAGGCACTCCCAGCTGAAGTGAGTGGCTGAGGCTAGAACACAATGTCGGTGTCTCCCCAACCTGGAACATCCCCACTTGTCTTCCCAAGAAGAACCCCAGTTCTCACAGGCCTGAGTAGGTGAAGATCCTAAGAGACGTGACTCCACAGGTCCAGAGAAAGCTGAACAAAAAGTCAGGCACTGTGATAAACAGCAAGCTAAATAAACTCAAGCAAAAGCAAGATGTGAGCATAGAAGACATTTCCAGAGAGGCCAGAACAGGTATAAGGAAGTGAGGACATTAGAAACAATGTAAGACCAAGTCGGTCAGTAGATAGGCCAACATGGATTATTCCCCCCCCCCCAAACAAAGGAGTGGGTAAAAAGATTGAGGTCAAGGAGTTAACTTGGAAGATAGCAAAAAGGGTAAAGACAGGCAAAGAGCGAAAGTTCAAGGTACGAAGGACCAAGGACCGAGAGAAACCAGCCAAAATCTGTGTAAAGGAATCCAGTGACATTAGAAAGGAGGAAGCATACATTGGAAGAAATGTTTGGAGGATGACTGCATGTTTTTAAATACAAACTACTGCTTTCAACATTTTGTTTTGAACCTGCAATGCACCTGGTCTGTATAGAGACTGGAATAAGACAAGATTCCTTCCACTTGAACTTTTAAACTATAAAAGTCCAACAAATAACTACACAAGAAAGTACAGGGTGGAAAATGCACCATTGGTAAAGCTGGGTCCTCAAGACGTGGAGTGACCAAGAGTGAGACTTAAATGCCATGAAGGATCCAGCCATGGAAAGATCTTGGGGAATGGGCCATCCCACATGGTAGAAGAAGCTAGCTTGGCCTCCTAAGAAGAAAAGAAGGAAGTGCCTGGGATGTGATGAGTTGGGGGACATGGACCCCAATGAGGCCAAAAGATGATCATGAGGGGCGGGTAGATGTGGTGAGTGAGCAGGAAGATTAGTGAAAGACACTGAGTTGTAGCCTCAGTGATAAACAATGTGTTTATAGCTCTATTACTTTTATTTTGGTTTTGGTTTTTCTCTGTCCTGGAACTCACTTTGTAGACCAAGCTGTCCTTAAACTCGCTGAGATCTACTTGACTCTGCCTCCCAAGTGCTGAAGTTAAAGGCATGTGACACCACTGCCCAACTATTATTTTTTTTTATATAGCTCTTTTTAAACTCATGTTTTATCCAGCATGTAATATATTTGGTAAATGATGACATTTCCATACATAGATTTTATGTGCCTGGTTTCTATTTCCCCATCATCCTCCCTTGTCACCCCTTTTTTTAATCTTGTTTGGTTTTTTTCTTCTTCTAAATTGTCTCCTTTCTGCTTTTATGTCACACTATATATGTATGGAGAGAGAGAGAGAGAGAGAGAGAGAGAGAGTTATGTATATTCCTCTGCATGTAAGAGGAAATATACACATTTATTTACTCACGTTATTTTCTATTGTGTTGGGCTGAACAACTTTCTCTTGTAGTACTCAGTTATCTTTGGGGTGTGGTGTGGTGGTGTGTGCTTATTATTTTAGCAGTCAGAAGTCTATGACAGGAGGATTGCAAGTTTCAGGCCAGCCTGGGAGCAACATCCTGTCTCCAAAAAAAAAAAAAAAAAAAGCAAAATTAAAAATAAAACTATTTTTGACCTACAAAAACAAGGATTTCTTGTGTTCAGTCTCATAACATACTGGCCACGTTAAGAGTCTGAGTAGCCTGGACTAATTTTTTTTAAGGTCGTTTTCATCTTCACAGTGTCTGTTATTACTGTTTCCACCATAAAAGAGAGAAGCCAAATGCTTTGTATTTGGTGGCAAAACAAGGACTTTGTTTTTATTCCCAATGGCATATCCCTTTGAAATTTCCTGACTTTGACCTGGAAGATGTTTTCTGGGCTCCCACTATGTGTCAGCTGTGGCTGTATTAGCCAGAAACACAAAGATGAATAAGTCCTGAACCCTGCCACAAGGAGATGGCAGGCAGCCGCAGATCAAAGGCAGGAGAGGTTGGGCTTCCTTAGGAGTTTTCCAGATCCTAACCAGTGGGGCAGAGCACATCAGGGAAATGTTACTAGGTCTTAAGACAGCATGCCATCCACAAAGGGAAACCATGAGTGTGGTCAATGTGGCTTCTCCTTTATATTGGTCCATGTGGCTATAAGAGAGACAGCCGCAGGGTTTACTGTGAGAGGTGGAAATTTGGAGGAAGAGCACCAGTGAACTCCTGTCATGAGGACATGGGCTAAGATCCATGAGTGTAGAAAGAAATAGGGCTTGCTCGTGTGTGTGTGTGTGTGTGTGTGTGTGTGTGTGTGTGTGTGTGTCTAGGCATAGAAGGAGTGATACCAAATAATAACTCAGTCAAAGGAGGGAAGCTCAGGTCTTCCCAACGTAGGAAAACAGTTATGGTCAAAGAAGCCTCCTCTACCAGAAACAGAGGGCAGGGGCTGCGTAGGAGCTCTGAGTGTCTTTTACCGACATGGACTTGCTTTAATTACAAAATCTCCAGTATTTTATCTCCAGACCTCCCTCCTGTGAGTCTGGATGTCACAGGTTTTGGTCTTGGCTCTATTCTGCTAGTGTGGCCGTGGGATCAGCTCTCTAAGCCTCCTCCTGTCCTTTGCTGGAAAAGCTGAAGGTGCTAAGGGTACTAAATGACTCTTCTTTGGCTATAAGATGAAATGCTGGCACTTTATAGAACATTGGCTCTCAGCTTCCTAATGCTTCAACCCTTTAATGCAGTTTGCCATACCGTGGTGATCCCACCACCACCGTAAGATTATTTTGTTGTTCCTTTGTAACTGTAATTTTGCTACTGTTATGAATCACAATGTAAATATCCTTGTTTCCTGATGGTCTTAGGTGACCCCTGTAGAAAGGTCATTCGATCCCCAAGATTGCAGCCCACAGGCTGAGAAAGTTTATAGAGAATGGGGGTGGAATTCAGTAGAAGAGCACATGTTTAGGCCAGTGGTGGCACACACCTCTAATCCCAGCACTCCTAGGCAGAGGCAGTTAGATCCCAGTCTGGTCTACAAAGAGTTCCGGGACAGCCAGGACTCTAATCAGAGTTTAACCTGGTCTTGATAACTTGTATTTTATGCTAGCCATGTGAAGAAAGGCTTCTAGATTTTTGTTTATAAACTCCAAGCCTGGGCACTAGACATAATGACTATTGTTTGATTGATTGTTTTTTTTTTTTTGTTTTTGAGACAAGTCTTCTGTAGCTTAACTTGCCCTGAACTCACTGTGTAGCTGAGAGTGACCTTGATCTTGAATTTTGGATCCATCTGCCTCCACCTGCTGAGTACTGGAATTGCAGACAAGTATGTCCAGTGCTGGGGACTGACCCCCTGGTGTCATACGTGCTATGCAAGCATTCTACCAACTGAGCCATATCTCCAGTCCTTCCTTTAAAAACTAAAAATAAAACTAATTACTTGTCATATTCTATACACGTGGGGTTCCCTCAGCATGAACCAAGGGCCCAAACAGCGATAGCTTCCTGCATTTTTATGAAATGCAGATTGGACTGTAGACCACATCCTACCATTAAGATGACCCAATTTATCATTATTTTTTAAATCACTGAGGAGCGAGATGCCCAGTTATCCATGCAGGCCCAGTCTCTCAGAGACAGTCCCCCCCCCCCCCCCAGATTTTCTGTGCTGGAGTTGGGAGGAATCACTTGCTCTTTTTGTTCTGGATCCTGTGGGAAACTGTCTCGCCTACCCCTTGAGCCAGTGAGTCACTTCCTCCCTGTCAACTTCCAAAGTTCCCTTCCTTGCCCAAGCTAGTTCAGAAGCTTCAGACAGCAGGACAGGAAGGTACTCTGGGAGTGACTGTTGAGAGGTGGATCTTCTAGGCAGGAAAGCATGCTCATGTGCTCTAACAGAGGCTGGATTCTAGGCTTGCCATTTCTTCCTTTCCATTTTAAACAACTCTAGGAAAGAAACGCCCGTAAAAGGTGCTGTGGGCACAGGTTTCATTTATGACTCATGGAAATTTCTAAAATGATAAATATTGGCTGAGCAGCAGCCTGACCTAAGAAGCACTGCACTAAAGCAGATGTCATGGTTACCATGCTCTTCTTTGAGCATATTCAACAAATAAACTATGGTCCACTTCCTGGCTGTCAGACAAGAAGAGCCAGATCCGCAGCCTTCCTGGCAGGCCAGGGTTCTGTTGGATTTTCCTGAGACCAGAAACTTTTCTCTGGGTTGGTTGCAATGTCTATTTGGCCAGGAAGATATTTCAAATAGTTTGGATTCTATACTTAGTTCACATTCTTTTTGCCTAGTATAATGAAAATATCTTACCAAATCATAAAAATTAATGAGAGTGAAAATAAAAAATGTTCTCTTTAAGAAAGAAAAAAGTATTGCCTTGTATGAAAACATCTGTGTGGATGAAACTTGGCTACAGAGAAGCTAAGAATCTGGAATAGCAGCTGGATCCAGGGACACACCAGGCCAGCTCCTCCTGAGCTGAGTGTTTATTGGTGATAAACGAAGCCTTGCTTTATCATCCCATCAGCTGATTGTGTTCTAGATAAAGTACATAGAAATTTTACGGGGCTGGAGAGATGGCTCAGCGGTTAAGAGCACCGTCTGCTCTTCCAGAGGACTCGGGTTCAATTCCCAGCACCCACATGGCAGCTAACAACTGTCTGTAGTTCCAGTTCCAGGCAAACACCAAGGCAAATAAATAAATAAATAAATAAATAAATAAATAAAGTTTAAAAAAAAAAAGAAATTTTACACCCAGTGACAGATTGATAAACCACCCAGGGAAATTCTAACAAATGATTTGAATCTGCTTTTTAAGTGACATGTCTTGTGTGATTAGTTTATTAACAGAACAACCTTGTTCCTTAAAATTGGATGCCAAGTGCATGTGTGTCTACATACTTACACACATAAATAGCCACTCACACTCACGTACCACTCACATGCACACATAAACACACACACCCACATACCACACACAAACATACACACACTACTCACATGCACACATACCCACTTATCACACAAACATACACCACTCACATGCACACATACCCACTTATCACACAAGCATAAACTCATACTGTACACATGCACACATAAACATACATATACCCATATATCTATGTATATATTGCACGAATTCTAGTTAGTATATAATGAAAACCCAGAGCCACATATTGGGGACAATCTGGAATATCAGAGAGAGGAAGCATATCACACTCAGTTCTCACCCAGCCAGCTTCTCAGGGTAAAAGCTATCTTCAAGCCAGACCAGCCTTAAATGCTATTTAACTTTTTTAAAGTTTTACTTATGCACAATTATGTTTTTTTCTTTTATTGAAAATAGGTTTTTTTTTTTCATATAAGATATCCTGATTACGGTTTCCCTCTCTATACTTCTCCCAGTCCCTCCCCTCCCCTCCCATCCAGATCCACTCTTTTTCTATCTCTCATTAGAAAACAAGCAAGATATAAGTTTATGTATGTGTAATGATGAAATCAGGATATTTGGCTTACATACTATTGGTAGTTTCTTCAGTAGTAAGAGAGAGCATTCTCAATTCTTCTAGGTATTTTGAAGTGCACTACTGAACACTGTGGATTCGAATCCCCCTTCTGTACAATACAAAACCTGAGAACTTATTCCTTGTACCTATCTGTGGCTTTACATATAGAACTAACTACTTTCTCTGCATTCAAACTCTTACTCCATCCTCTTCCTCTCCCGCCTCTGGTAGCCACTATTCTATCTTCTATTTCTATTAAATCACTTTTTTAAGAATAAAAGAAATTAGGTGGTATTTTTGTTTTTATGTCAGGAGACAAAAGTAGCTAACAGGTTGAGTAGCGTGAGCCCCAGCTCTGCCACACCAGCCTGGACTACTTGGTGAGACCTTTCTAAATAAGCAGACAAACTGGATGGACACTGAGATAGCTCAGTGGGTGCAGGCATTTGCAACCTAAACTCAATTCCTAAAAGAACTGACTCCATAAACTTGTCTTGTGACCTCCATACACCCACTCCCACATACATACAATAATACATTTTTTAGAAACTGGACATAATGGCATAACTACACCTGCAACCCCTCACCAGGACAGCTACGAGAGGAGAATTGTGAATTCTAGAACACTCTGAGCTACATGAGAGCTTAAAACCAGCCCACTCCTGCCTTACAGCATACTCTATAAAATACTCAAACCACCCAACAACAGCAAAGGAGTGTACGGAAGCTGTGAAATGCGAGGATTCTAGTACTTTAAGGAAAGTGCCTATGGCACCAAATATTAAGCTTCCCAGATCTTGCTGATCACCTCCCAGAGCTCTTCAAGGATGGATGGACTTCCCTCCAGCAATACTGAAGCTGTTTTGGGACAGAGGTAGGGCCTTGGGGTGAAAACTCTAGAATGCATTGAAGGAAGCTGGAGAGCAGCAACATAGGTAGAGGGTGCACATGTTCCTTCACAGAAGTCCTGAGGTGACATAGACCTGGGTGCTACATGGTCTGGAATATCAGTATGGGCTGTAAAGGGAGAAGCAACGACTGCCTTTTGCCTTTTGATCCAGAAGCTAGGACACTTATCTCAAGTTCCATTTAGGAGAGAAATGGAGCCAAATTTGCCTGTGGCCTATGGTGAGGGCCTGGTGCTGATGCTGAGCGGTGCTTCTCTAGGCCAGCCTCTTATTTTACTGTCCTTGGCTTCTCATTTTATATTAATCAGCATTTCAGTCTGATGGGAATAGAGCACCCTTCACCCTCCAGGCAGTGACAGGAGTGTCTCCACAGGTAGCCAAGGCTCCACCACAGCCATTGGAATGGTACTGGCAAGGATAGCTTGCTGTCTTCCAAGGGAGATGTTGGGCCCTGAGCCAGGACACAAATGGGCCTGGGAAATTCTATAGGTTGAACCAAATGACATTAACAATACATTCAGAATGGAAATCATTTTGCTATTTTTTTTTCTGTTTCTGAAAAAAAAAAAAAAAAAAGCCAGGTGATGGTGTTGCATGCCTATAATCCCAGCACTGAGGCAGGCAGATCTCTGTGGTTCAAGGCCAGCCTGGTCTGCAGTGTGCTTTCCAGAACAGCCAAGTTAAGATAGACAGACCCTGTCTCAATAAAACGTGTGTGTGTGTGTGTGTGTGTGTGTGTGTGTGTGTGTGTGTGATGTGTGTTTATTGCATGATTAATTTCATCCATTTAGGGTTTTAATATTAAATGATGATCATGTAGACTCATGTCCAGGGATATGAATAATACAGACTCTGACCCACCAGTTCCCAACAGCAACAGGTGGCAAAGCTGTAGTATATGTCTAAGTGCACAGCACACAAGAATGCCTCATGGTAGCTTTCGTGTGTGTGTGTGTGTGTGTGTGTGTGTGTGTGTGTGTGTACACTTGCCATAATACAATGTGAAGGTCAGAAAACAACTTCCAGAAGTTGGTTCTGCCCTTCCACCATGTGGTTTCTAGGAGTTAAACTCCGGTCCCCAGCCTTGGCAAGCAAGCATTTTGGTGGTTCTAATGCCTTTCTTTAGCGATGCGTATGTCCTTCCCCATCTGACCTCTTTTAACACATCTGTTCTTCTGACCTCCATTTGCTAAATTCTGTCACTTCAAAGATGTTAGGTAAATGGAGGTTAGTTTTTGTTTGACTAGTGTAATTTTTTTGAGAATTTCTTAGGTATATTTTTTTATTCTTTAACAGAATATCTTGATCATATCCAAGCCAAACTCCTGTCTCACTCTTCAGAGTCCCCTGATATTTCCCCCTCCCACCCTCACAACAGCTTCCTCCTCCTCTTCCTTCCTCTTCTATAACTCACTGAGTCCAGCTCAAATGAGCATGGGTATGAAGCAGTCCTTCTGAGCAGGAGCAACCTCCCAGAAGAAAGATGACTCCTCCTATCCCAGTAGCCACCAATGGCTAATAGCACCACAGGGGTGGAGCCTCATGAGCCCTTCTGCATCCATACAGGAATACTGACTGGCTTGATTGCCTCGAGGAAGCCACAGCTGTTGTGAGTTTATGAGGTCATGTCATGTACAGAAGACAGCATTTCATATTGGAGAGTCATTCTGGTTGTTGAGCATATCAATAGTTCCATTTTATTGCTAAGTCATATTCATAAGAGGAATATACCATAGTTTAACTCTGCAGTGAAGAATATTTGATTTACACTGGACTTATACAAGACTGGGCATATCAACATTCAGTCAGGGATTGGAGAGCAGCTCATGGGACCCTATCGTTGTAAAATATTGGTTACCGATGACTTCTGGAGGGAATAGTCTTTTCCTTCAGTTGAGCTATCAAACTCCAAGTCTGTAGTCTCATGGACAGACAGCCTTTGTTAAAACCACTGGGCCACAAAACAAAACAGCATGGATGTGAGGAAAGAGCATGGGTGGCAGGGAGTGGACTGGGAGCCATCAGAATGCATTTCTACATGCCTGAAATTGCCCACAATTGAATGTAATTATTAAAAAAGAATATATGACTTATTTCTACTTATCACTCATTACAAATAAAACTAGAATTTAAAATTATGATAAAAATATTAGTTTAATTTGCCTACAATCTTAGCACTAGGAAGATGAGCCTGTTGATTATGAATTTGAGGCCAGTGTAGGCTGTGAAGGGAGGCCCTGTCTTAAAAAGAAAAACAAAAACAAAAAACTCCCAAACCAAAGGAAAATAAACATACAAAAATTGTTTCTGCAGAAGAATCTAAAAAAGAATATCTCCTATTGATGATCTTACTATCTTTTTAATCTAATAATTTGAAAATTATTTTCCAAAACATTTAATTACATGCATGTTTAGGGGATATCTTCTGTTTTAAAAATGTTATTTACTTATGTGTATGCTTCTGCTTTACTGTAAATGACTGAAAACTTCTACAGTAGAGCATATATGCAAATTTAGCTTCTATAACTTTGATTTTGTGTGTGTCTTTGTTGCAGAGGTTCACATGTACCACAGCACATGTGTGGAGGACAGAGGACATCAGGTGGGAGTCAATCCTATCCTTCCACCCTGTGGGTCCCTTGGTAGCCAGGCTATCAGGCTTGGCAGCTGGCATCTGTACCCACTGAGTCATCTCACTGGCCACAAATTTGATTTTGAAACCTAAGATAAACCACCATTGTGGAAGCTTACCTATGTATCCTCTCTTAGACAGCATATGTGAGCAGCCTGTCCACCTTCTCACTAACACTGGACATCAGCTTTACACATTTGGTCCATCTGATGTATGAAGAATGCTGCTTTCTGATGATGAGTGATGCTGTGCATTTTTAGAGATGTTTGCTTTGTGCTCCCTCTTCTGTGAAAGTGATATTCACATATCACTAACTTCCATTTTGTTTGTCTTTTGTGTCCTGACCTTAGAAGTCATGTACATGCTACCAATGTTCTGCTTTGTATAAGAGATATATCTCCTACTTGTTTGTTGTCCTTTCATTTTGTTTATACGGTCTATAATAATGTTTTAATAATGCTAAATGATAGTATTTTAATAAGATAAGCTTATCCATCCTTTTTGGTAGCTATTGCATTTTTAACCTACTATTCTTTAATAATTATTAGTATATACTAGTTGTACAAAGCAGTGGATTTCAAAATGGCCTTTGTTCAAGTAGATTATATACTTTGACCATATTCACTTCTGCCAGGCCCCTGTCTCACCCACCTCTCCTGCTGCTAATACTTTTCTCTTCCCAAATAGTCTCCCTTCTAGTTTCGTGGAGGGTGTGTGTATGTATGTGTGTGTGTATGTGCATGTATATTTGTGTATATGTGTATACATGTTTGTGTGTGCCATTTTGAGCCTAGATTAGTTCACTTGCTATCATCATCTTTAATTTCACTTTCCTGAAAATGATCTTATTTCTTCTTAAAAAGAAATTCATTGTGTCTATATATCACATTTCCTTTATCTATTCACCTGTAGCTAGGAATCTAGGTTGATTTGAATTTTCCTATAGTGAATAGAGAGCGTCACGAAGCATGAATGAGCAGATGTGTGTGCTGGAAAACATGGTAATTCTATTTTCATTTTTAACAGAATTTCCCTTCTCATTTTCACAGTTTTAGGCTCATTTATCTTCTCAGCCTCAGCATCCTTGCCAGCATTGTTGTTGTTTGTTTTTAATGATGGACATTTTCACAATGCTGAGATGGAATTTGCATCTTTTGGCGGTGAAGGGGGCTGAACAGTTTTCATGTATCCTTTGACTATCTGTACTGCATCTTTTGAAAAGTGTGTTTATTTCATCTGCCAATTTATTTGTCGGGCTATTTGTTTGGGGTGTGTAAAGTTTTTGTGATTCATATATTTTAGATAATGGTTTCCCATAAAATATATAGTCAGAAATAATTTTCTGCCACTCTGTAGACTGCCTCTTTACCTTGTTAATTGTATCCTTTGCTGTACAGAAGCTTTTTAACTATGCAATTCCACTTTCCAGTTCCTGGAATGAGTCCTGAGCTACTGGAGTCCTTATGCATGTATCATAAAAAAACCTGAAAATAAAAAGCCAATTTGATTAAATTTAAGAATTAAATTTTAATTTTTGTGGTGATGTTACATATTTAATAAAACCTGGAATATCAAGAGTTCAGCACACAGTCAAACTAGGCAGACATAGCTCAGGAAGTTCTTGATCTTTGAGTACAAGGCCAAACAGCTGGGCTTCAATGGCACACACCTTTAATCCCAGCACAGGGAAAGCTTTAATCCCATAATTCCTGAGACAGAGAACTTTGTGTGTTTCTGTGAGTTCAAGGCTGACTACCAAATGGAGTAGCTCCCATCTTTAATCCTAACCTGGATGGGATACAGCTGGCGTGAAGGGTATTTAACTCACTCAAAGGAAAACAGCATCAAGGTAGAAGCCACCAGGAGCGAGGCTGAGGAAGCTGGAAGATAGCTGGGTGAGATTTGACTGTGGTGTTTCCTCTTTGATATTTCAGGTTTCATTAAATATGTAACATATCACCACATCTCTGTCTATCTGTCTGTCTGTCTGTCTCTCTTTCTCCACTCCCCCCACCCCGTGTGTGTGTGTGTGTGTGTGTGTGTGTGTGTGTGTGTGTGTGTGTGTGTGTATGAGAGAGAGAGACAGAGAAGGGGTGAGGTGCATAGCTGACTGAGAGATTCTGGCAGCATATTGGCTCTAACCTTGCCATATTGAGTGAGTTACAGTGAGAGACCTTTCTTAAAATATAAGGTGGAGAGTAACTTGGGAAGACATCAGCATCAACTTCTGAGCTATATAGCTATATACAGAGTATGTGCACCCCCCACATGCATACATACTTACAGGAACACAAACATGTAACACACACATTTTAAAAAGAGTATATTTTTCAATCTCCATACATTTGTTTAGATTCTCTAATTTCTCTTGTTATTGATATCTAGTTTTATTCCATGATAATCTTTTGTATTTGTTAAGACTTAACTTTGGCCCAGAATGTGACCTATTTTGGAGAACATTACAATGAGCTGCTGTAGGTGTTTGTTTCAGCAGTTGGTAGATTATTCTGTAGATGTCTGTCAGGTTCTTTTGATCTATGACACAAATTACATCTGAAATTTTTTTGTTTATTTGGGAGCAGTGGGGGTCTGGTTAATTTATTGATGAGATATGGGTAATGAAGTTACCCTCTATTGTATCTAGACCTAATTGTTAATTTTTGTCCAGTAGTGGGTTTTTTCTTTTTTTTTTTAAACAATAGAAACACTTTATTTAATAATTGTGGGTCATCATGGGCCAAGTGGGGATATCCAGGACCAGCAGCAAGGTTAGCGCAACCTCTGAGCCTCTCTTTCTGACTCCAACAGGATAGGCACATCACCCTCTCAGACAGGTCCTTTGTCATTTCTGATGATAGAGTGGCTGGTGTCATCCATAAATTCTACACGCACCTGCGTGCACTGTCCCTGCGAACCGGTCCTGCCCAGCACTTTGGTTACCCTAGCCAGCTTGATGGGCTGCACTTGACTTGTGTCCATGATGGTGTCTTGATGATTTATTGAGCTGGTCATGTTTGATTCCTTCTTGTTCTCATTTGTCAATATATTGCTTTCATGAGATTTATTCTTTCCTATGCTTTTATGGTTTAATTATCCTTAGTCTTCTAAGCATCTTCGGTAATGCTGAGTCAGTGGTTGTGAATTTTTAAGTGTTTGCTTATCTTAGCAGAACTTTATTTCTCCATTAATTTAAAAAGATGTATCTGCTATAATATAATAGCCTCTGTTAGGAATTACTTATTTTCAGAACTTGAAATAATGACTTCAAACTTTGCTAGAATTTTGGGGGGAGGGTGGGGTGGGAGTCTGCTGCGGGGCCTGATGTTATTATGATGACTTTGCCTTTGTAGCTAAGTTGGCCTTTTTCTCATTCTAAATTTTTTATTGTTACTTTGCTCCATAGTTTTAACACTTTACTATGAGATATTATTTATGTTTATTTTGGACTCTAAAGGCTTATATGTCTGTATCTTTCCCTAATATTAGAAAATTTTTTATCTAATTTCATTGAGTACTTTTTCTATGTTTTTCATTTCTATCTCAGCTCCTTTTTCTATCCCTGTCTTGGGTTTTGTCTCCTACAGAGTTCTCAGAAGTTGCAGTGTCCTTGATTATTTTTAATTGCTGAGTACAGAGCTCTTCAGCCATATCCTTCATCCCTAACAGCATCTCTTCTGCCTAGTATTGTCTGTGCATGGTGCTTCCCACTGCTTTCTGATTTGATTGGTTAATTCTTTCATCCCCCTAATTTCAGTTTGGTTCTTTTTCAGAATCTCACTTTTCCTGCTTAATTTTTCATCTATATTGTTGAGTTTCTTACCCATGTTTGCTGACTTAAAATCTAGGTCTTGGGCTAGAGAGATGGGTTAGTGGTTAAAAACACTTGTTTTTACATAGGACTCAAGTTCAATTCCTGGCACCCACATGATTGCTCAACTATCTGTAACTCCAGTTTCAGGAGACCCCTCTTTTGACCTCCAAGGGCACCTGGCATGTACCTGGTTCATATACATACATTCAGGCAAAAACATTAATACATACTGCTGCCAGGGCCACACAGATGTGGGTAGTCCACATTGCCACCTGGGAGCCATAGTGACATCCTGGCTGAGCTGTGGCCAGGGCCTATGTTTTGGTCAGTGACTCTACTGCAGCCAGGGTCTGTGCTGATGTCTGACTGTGGATCCTGTCACTATTTAAGGCCAGGAAACTGCCCTGAGTCTGGGGCCATATTTGAGTCAGGGGACTATGCTACTGCTAAGTCCATTCTGATCTGAAAGGCTTCATGGTGACAACCAGGCCCAAACTGCTGCTGTTAGCCATGTCTGGGTCTATGGTCCTGATGCAGCTGGAGTCTGTTGCCCATGTTACCACAGGGGCCCGTGGGAACCATGTGTTGAACTATGTGTTCTGGGATGTGGGAGGCACCACACTGGCTTTTTTATGTTTTGTCTTTCAGTTGAGATGGATGTGGCTTTGTTTTTCCTATTCTTTTTGTTAGTTTTATCTTATATATTGGTCTTCGTAGTGAGTAGCTGCCTCTTAGACTGTCTGAGCCTCACCACTAGTTAAAAGGAACATGCAGGTTAGCAAATACCAAACAAGGCAAGAGAGGGTATTTCAGTTATATGCCCAATGGGGTTAACGTGATGGCTAATTCTTCTTCTTCTTCTTCTTCTTCTTCTTCTTCTTCTTCTTCTTCTTCTTCTTCTTTTATGAATATACAACATATACAAACATTTGGAATATGATAAAGGTGATTCTTTAGTTGTTAGATTTATTTATTTATTATGTATACAGTGTACAGAAGAGGGTACCAGATGTCATCATAGACGGTTATGTGGTTTCTGGGAATTGAACTCAGGACCTCTGGAAGAACAGTAAGTACTCCTAACCTCTGAACCATCTCTCCAGCCCGGCTAATTCTTGATTACCAACTTAATAGGATTTAAAATGACCATGGATACAAACTCCTGGGCATGTGCATGAAAGACTTTCTAAATTAGGATTTTTTAAACATAGACTGGGGTCCTTGATGGTGTAAGGAGGAGAAAGTGAATTGACTACCAGCATTTATCACTCTCTCCTTTGTGACTGTGGGTGAAATGTGACACAAAGGACTGTACTCACCAAAGACCCTCTACCCCTTAAGTTGTTTGGACAGGTGTTTTGTTACAGCAACAAGGAAAGTGATCAATAAAGTCACAAAAGAAAGAAGTCAGAATACTTTAGTTCAAAGGTGAGCAAAGCTAAGGAAATTAACAGTGAGAAGGAGTGGGAAAATGAAGTCAGACAAGGAAGGGAAAACATGGGTCAAAGGGAGAGAGACACAGTGAATGAGTGCAGTAAAAGGATCATCATAAAACACAAGCTAGCAAGATAAAAGCCAGACCAAGACAAACGTGACGATAAAATAAAGTGAAATAAAAATTAACATATTATAAAGTTAGTTAATTTTTTTTCCTTGTTGAGTGTGGCAGTTTTCTGGTCCCTTGAGTTCACTTTCCATGATTCCTTTGCTTAGATCAGCTGATTGTGTCTCTGAAGTTCAAACTGGTCAGACAGGAATGGGCTGTATGTGGATTCCTGCTGGAGTTCTAACTGGTCAGACAGGAATGGGCTGTATGCACACCACCTCCTACTTGCCTCTTCTGCAGTTGAATTCCTGTGCAGGAGTCAGCAAGTTTTTGTTTTGTTTGTCTGTTTTACATTTAATTTTCATTTTTAGCTGTTTATGTGTGGCTATCTGCATGTGCATGCAGTACCTGTGGAGTCCAGAAGAGGTCATCAGATCTTCTGGAGCTGGAGTAACGAGCAGTTAGGAGCCTAGGACATGGGTGCTGAGAACCAAACTGAAGTCCTCTGGGAGAGCAGTGCACGCTCATAATTGCTGAACCATCCTTCCAGACCCCAGGAGTCTGCATATCTCTGAGTTTGCTAGCCCTAAGCAAAGGTTGTCCCCTGAATACAATTCCTTTCCTGTCAGCCACTGCCTCCCTTGTCACATTTTCTTTGCCTAGATTTCAATTTTCTTGTCTGTCAGGGGTAGCAATTATGCTGTATTTATTTTGGCAGCTGAATTTTCTACCCATAACAGGGTCCCCAGAATTTCTGTAAGTTTATTTGTGGGCACTGAGTTTATGTTCAGGTCAGCCTCCATCAGAAATTCTCATATCATATTTAGTCTGGAGTGTGTAGCTCTGGGTTTGGGATGGAATTGTATCATGCTTTCTCTTCTCCTCCGCAAAAGAGGCCGTCTCTCTTTTTCATCTCAACCTACAGCGATAGTGAAACAACCTCCTCTACTGTCTGCCTCCAGCTGCTTGTGGATCTGCTGTCTGAAATTTTATTTCTGTTGTAGTTGCTTCTGGAGATTTTCCTTCTCCCTTTGCTGGGGAGGGAAGATCCTCTCCCTTCCTTAGCACTTCATTCAGCATTCCAATTTGTGATCTGTTGTTTCCTTTACAAATGTAATGTTACTCAAAATTTGGAGGAGCCCCTTATTGGATGACATGTTACCCTTCTTTGGTCTTAGTCTTGCTAATAAGTAATTTATAAACAAATTTTGAAAGGAAGCATGAAGACAATTTTATTAGAATTTGAGAGAGAGAGAAAACAGCCTTACAGGGTAGGCAAGCTAAAAGTTTGGGCAGCTGCCCCAAGAAAAAAACAGAAGGAGAGAAATCCATATTGTTTGTAAGCAGCCATATGGCAGAAAGTATGCATGGAGAGCAGCATCAGAGAAAGGAAGAGAAAGCTCTGTGCATCCAGGAAAGGGCCCAAGCTTTGGACAAAGAGAAAGAAAATGGAAAAAGAAAATTATGCCTTTCTGAGTAGTTATGCTTAAAATGTTATGTGGAAAAGGCTCTGCAAATATCTGTACAGACTATCTCATTAACAGAATGAGATAAGGAATTCTTCTCCTCTCCTTAGCAGGTGATTGAGAATTCCAGTTGGGTTAACTTTTAAGGGAGAAGAAAATAGTCTACAGTGTTCCAATCTTGGAAGCAGATCAGAATGTTATGCCTATCCCTGGGCCAGAGGCAGATTTTATTCTTTAGACCCAAGGAAACAGCATTCCCTTCGTGGTCCTCAACAGAGCCAAGATATCCATCCTCAGTGGTCTCCAATATTTCTGTAACACCAGGCTTTAGTATTTCTGGATTTTACCTAGTCTCTTGATGTCTGCTGTTTATTTGTGGCATTTCTTGGCTTTCCCATGCTTCTCCTTCTTTGTGCTATTTCTTCCAGATTTAGGGATCTGCAGGAGCGTTTTTGTCTCTGCTTTACCACCTTTCTCCTTCCTTTATTCTCCTTGCACCTTTATTTTAAAATTTAGCTGAGGAAGCCTTCTTGGAGGCTGGAGGTGGTTCAGTGGTTAAGATATCTTGCTGTGCAATCATGAGGACCACAGTTTGGGTCTCAGAACCTACTGAGTAACCCCAGGAGCACCTGTAACCCCAGCACCAAGAAGGGCAGAGGGAAGAGGATCCTTGAGGTTGGTTGGTTACCAACTTAGCTGAAAAAAGAAATGCAAGCTCCAGGTTCAGCTGCAGACCTTGCATCAATCAAAGAAAAAAGGCAGAGAATGATAAAAGAGGATACCTGGCCCGTCTCCTGGCTTCTGCATGCATGAGCAGATGAATTCGCACACTCATGAGCATAACATACACACACACACACACACACACACACACACACACACACACACTAAGGCCTTCTCTATCACCAAGACTTCATTTAGAATTAATATCATATATTCTGAGGTATATCTAATTTTATATATTATAAGACTTATAATTTTCTCAGAGTGATTTACTAATCTTCCCCATTTGTGTAAATTTCATTTTTATTATGCTTTTATCACTATGTAAAAACAGATGTGGTTATTAGTTACTCTATTTTTCTACTTTTTAAAAAAAAATTTAAGATACCACCTTCAAAACTATTCTTTCTGGTGGTGGTGACGCTTGCCTTTAATCCCAGTACTTGGGAGATAGAGGCAAGCTGATATCTATGAGTTTGAGGCCAGCCTGGTCAACAAAGTGAGTTCCAGGGCTACATAGAGAAACCCTGTCCCCTGCCCCCCCCAAAAAACCCACCAAACAAAACTATTGTAGCATATCTATATTGTCCTAGTCAATGTTCTAGTGCTGTGAGGAGACACCACAGCCACCGCAGCTCTTACAAAGGAAAGCATTTAATTGGGGCTGGCTTACAGTTTTAGAGGCTATCATCATGACAGGAAGCATGGAGGAAAGTCTCAGCAAAGGAGGTATAGGAGCTGAGAGGTCTACATTTGTATCTGGCAGCAGAAGGAGACAACCAATGGCCTGGCTTGGGCTTCTGAAATCCCAGAGCCCACTCCTAGGGATACACTTCCTCCAAGAAGGCCACACTTCCTGATCCCTCTAAGTAATGTCACTCCTTAATGACTAAGCATTCAAATATATGAGCCTGGTGGTGGTGGTGGGGTATTCTTATTCAAACCATCACACATACATACATATATATCTCCTCACATGCTGGATAAGCACTGTACTACTGTTCAGCTATGTCTTCTGTATGTTTAAAATTAATTTTAAAAGTTCTTATGCATTTTCTCTTCCATATGAATTTCAGAACCACTTGTCAGTTTAATTTTAAAATCCTGGTGATAGGAAGAGATGGGTCTGGTAGTTTAGTGCAAGGACCTTAAAGTGAACAGTTTGTCCAGAAATGGGAAATAACCTTGGTTCTGCCCTGGCCATAGGCCAAAAATGCCAAAGGGAGCTCTGATTTCTCTTTTCTCTTCTCCTAGATAATGACCTCGACTGGAAAGCTGCACATTAGAGTGTCAATGAAATGCTAGCCCAGATACCAATCCATTTTGGTGAGCAGCTTTGGAGCCAGAGTGCTAGGTCTTCAAAGTTTAATATCTATTTTTAAAGGCCAATTTCTGCCTATTTCCTAAACAATTTCACAGTCTCGATTTTTAAAAAGGAGTGCTACAGAAATCTTAGAGGCTACTGAGGATGAATATCAGAGTCTTGTTGAGGCCCATAAAGGGAAAGCCATTTTCTGTGGTCTAAGTAATGATATCTACCTTTGGTCTTGAATGGAGTCATTCTGACCTGCCCTAAAGATAGAACATTACATACATTCATCTTCTCCCTTAAAAGTTAACAGAGCTGTGCCTCTCAGTCACCTGACCAAGAGATTACCTCTCAGGAAAGCTTACCACACCTAAGGCCATGCTAAGGAGAGGAAGGAGTAATTTTCTCTTTAATGGGATAATGTCTTTAATCCTCCCAGAACCCACCCCCATGCATTTTCTCACCTAGCTCTGCTAAGTCTGCCTGATTTTCTAAATTACTCAGAAAAACATAACTTCTTTCTCTTCTTTCCATATTCTTGTCCAAACCCCAGACGTGCTTTCCCAGATGCTCTGAGCTTTCTCATTCTTCCTCTAAAGTTATTCCCTGAAAACACACAGACACACAGACAGACAAACAGACACACACACACACACACACACACACACACACACACACACACACACTGCTATGTGACTACTTATAAACAACATGGTTTTGTCTCTTTTTCTCCGACTTCCTCCTTTAGGAAACTGCCAAAATGTATAGCTTTCTCACCTGTTGTTTTCTCTCAAACTAATAAAATTGTTTCTAAGTTTCCTTTTGAGTCCATTTTGAATTTTTTTTTTTTATTAATGAGACTAAGAACTTATGAAAGGAGATTTCATGAGTTTCCCTAGTAACACATAGCACTCCGTGTGGGGAATTCCCGAGGTTTTCAGTAACAATTTGATTAGTATTTCATATGCTTTAAAAAACATTTATTTTAAATTATGAGAATGGGTGGTGGTGGTGCTTGTGGTTGTGTGTGTGTGTGTGTGTGTGTGTGTGTGTGTGTGGTGGTGCTGGTAGAGGTGGTGGTGTGTGGGGTGAGTGGTGGTGGTTGGTGTGTGTTAGTACAGACACCCCTGAAGATGCCAGAGGCAACTGATCTCCTGAAGCTAGAATTACAGGTAGTTGTGAGCTGCCCATCATGGGTGCTGGGAACTGAACGTTGGTTCTGCAAGACTGTTCCATACTCCTTACCACTGGACCATCCCTCCAGCCCAGTATTTCCTATTTTTAAGTAACCATCTTGTAAAGGATGTGTATCTTTCTGACTCTAGCTGAGCATTGCATGTTGATGATCTGTTCATGTCTTGCTTTTGAATCTCCTAGTAAAACTTTATACTTTTCTCCTTGTGGGCCTATATATGACTTAACTGCAATATTAAAAAGATATTTTATAATTTGTTGATTATATTGTGTAATTAATTATTGTCTGAGTAAAGGCAAGCCATGGTCAACCTCGATAATTCCAGTATTTTTCCTCTGGATTTTTTTAGGTGCTTGAGAATAATGTCATGCAAACCATAAACAATGACAATCTGTTTCTTGGCTTCCACTTCTTATAACTAAACACTGACTCTTGTAACTTCATGGGTTCGGTTGAAGTTGTAATAATGACTGGTATAGTAGCAAGCATTTCTGCTGCACTTTCTTTTTGGTGGAAAAGCTTATAATACTCCACCAGTCTTTTGTGCTAGGTTTCTGGCAGACTTATGTTAACAAGTCAAGCAAATGTCTAATTTTATTTTTCTAGGTTTTATTTTTCATCAGTATTGCATGCTTATCTAGTTTTACTAAATGTTTTGGAGAGATGTAATAGGTTTTCTTGTATCTTGATAAGAGGTTTTTCTGCCGATGCGATGCGGTTATCCAGATCAAGCTGAATTGGAAAAAGTACAAGAACAGGTTTATTTGAGCAAAGCAACTCCTGGGTAAGCCTTCCAGCCCCGGAGATAGAGGCAGGTCAGGCGCCCAAACTAAATCAGGGAGCTTATATAGCCTGTAGGTGAGGAGGTGCCAATGTGTCCACCACAAGCTGGGTTCGTGATTGGTCAAAAGCTGAGCATTTTAGGTGGGGACTTGGGCGGCAGGCACTTCAAGTGAGAAGCTGCCACAGCTGCCAAGAATGTGAAACTGGGCTTTATAGCACCTTTTCATTCTAGGAGATTCTCTGAGAGGGCGGGGTTTGAAGAGAAGGGAATGGAGATTTCTGGATCAAGCAGGAGTGAGCTGGAAGTTTCAGCTGAACAACAGCATTGAGATTTTAACAGAATATTAAACAGAATATTTTATTAAACAGAATATTTATTTTAACAGAATAAATGATTCTGATGGATTTTCTAATGTTCAACAATTCTTGCCCTCTATGATATGATGCATTGTACATGGCTATGACTTTTGTTTTCTTGTATGTGGTGGGTGGCTGATAATTCTCTCTCTCTCTCTCTCTCTCTCTCTCTCTCTCTCTCTCTCTCTCTCTCTCTCTCTCTCTCTCTCTGTACATGCAAAGGCCAGAGGATGATGTCATATGACTTATCTATTGACTTATCTATCATTCTCTGCCTTATTCCCTTGAGGCAGGGTACCTCATTGACCCTGGAGCAATACTGGTGGCAGAAATGCCCAGGGGATGCTCCAAGCTCTGTCATGTCTGGGTGTCCATGTCCTGTTGACGCCCCCCCCCCCAGTGCTGGGTTACAGGTACATGTAGCCATGAACAGCTCCTCATATGGGTTCTGAGATTTGAACTCTGATCCTCATGCTTGGACAGCTGACACTCTTTGACACTCTTACCTTCTGGGCCATCTCTCTACGTCTGAGGCTTGTTTTAAGTTCATTGTTGTGTTGGTTTATTCGTCATTCATTTATAATCTATTTCCATAAATGGGATAAGGTTATGCCTTTTTGGCCTTATGCTTGCAATATCCTGGTCAGTATCCAAGGCCAAAGACAGAGGCTAAGTTAGCAGGACTCCTGCTCTGCCTTTACCCTGAACAGATTCTCTCAGGTGCAATAAAATAGACCATAAGCTTTAAAGGCATCAGCCTAAGAAACGGCCGGGGCCTTAGATCTGCTCTTAAACATATAGTAACTTAAATTTAGTTTTAAACCAACTTTCTTTAGTTATTTTACTTCTTGAGTCCATTTTGGTAGTTTGTCTTTTTTCTCAAAGCAAAACAAAAACTAGTGTCTCTTGTGAATTTTAGACTTGAAGGATATAATACTGAACATAGCAAACTTTGTCCTTATGGCAAAAGTCTGTCACCATAGCCATAATTTTGTTACTTTTTTATATCAAAAATAAATCATAGCTTCTCTTGTTTTGCTCAGTTTTGCCACCATAAATATTAATTTACTTGACTTTATTTATTTAAATTTGTTTATTTTTATTTTATGTATATTAGTATTCTGCCTGCATGTCTATGTGAGGGAGTTGGATCTCTTGGAACAGGAGTTATAGACAGGTGTGAGCTGCCATGTGGGTGCCGGGAATTAAACCTGGGTCCTCTGGAAGAGCAGCCCATGCTCTTAATTCATGAACCTTCTCTCCAGCCCTATTTATTTATTGTTAAAGCAGTCTTTTCCAAGTCCCCAGTCCTGACTGGTTCATCCTCCTCTGGCCTGAGAGACATTACTGGAGATCCTATCTAGAAGCCTCCCCTCTTGTCCTCACTGCATTCTCTTTCTACTTACTGTGCATGTTTTTGAAGTGCTTCCAGCAAGTGACACGATGCAGTTTAATTGTTTAGTCTTTCACTGACTCTTTACCCTTGGTGAAGTAAATGCACACGCTGCAGGAATGGAGGCGCTCCGATAGAGGAATCAATATTATTCGGTTAAATTAGTGAATCCGTGAGTAGAGGAACTATTGAGTTGCCAAATGCTTTCTAGGACCCAGCTTAGAACGTGAAAGACAAACATCTACATCTCTGTCAAGGCTGTTGATTGAAGTGAATGCTCTTTCATCTTCCCTGTCACCTTTATGCTCCAGGTGTTATTTTGGCCTGTGCTGTTCAGGGTTTCACACTCACCATTCCTTCCCCACAGTAGCCTTGCTATCACCACAGAGTCCAAGGAACTTCTTTGTGGTTGGATCTGAAATGTCTCTCCAAGGCTCATGTGCCAAAGCTGAGGGTCAACAACCTTTGCTGCTATCAGGAGGTGGCCCAGTCTGTAGGAGGTGGAGCCTAACGGGGGTGGGGGGTGGGGGAGGGGAGGGTTGTTGGGTGCGTGCCCTTGCCTTAGACTTCTTTCTTCCTTTGGTAACTGAGTTTCAGGGTTTTACATCTCATCTTCTCCACTGGTGGTTTCCGAATTTTGGTTCTCTATCTTTGACTTATGTCGAGAGCTTCAAACAGGAGACACAGCTGTTTGTTTGATATTTGTCTGTAGATGCTTGATAATTAGAATGGGAATCCTGAGGTCTGGCTGCACATTTGTGTTACTTCCAGTCACCCGCAACTTGTGAATGGCAGTTTTGTGCGTCTAATTATGTCAACTCCTTCAGTCCTCTCCTGACTCTTCTCTTTGTCTCCTATCTCACACCAGCAAATTCTATTGGTTCAACTGTCAAAACACATCACTTTTCACCATCTTCATTGCTGTCACCCTGGACTGACCTCTGTGTGTTCCTACAGCGACATCTTGACTGGCCTGTTCGCCTGGCATCCTCAACACAGATGTCAAGGTGGTCCTGTTAAATTAAATGTCAGTTTATACCACTTCTTTGATAAAACAATCAATGGTTTTCTTTTACTCTCATAGCAAAACTAAACCCTTATGAAGGATTTTATTAAAATGTTGTAATCTCCAGCCCCTGGCTCTGGCCCAGCTCATCTGGCCCACAGTCTTCCTTGTCTGTTCTGCTTTCTCCATACTGGTCATACTGACCTCATTGTCCTTGAACAAACATGGCATATCCTGCCACACTAGAACTTCCCTGGGTCTAGATTCCACCTTCTTCAGGCATCCATATGGCTTGCCCATTACATACTCCAATTCTCTGCCCAGATATTTCTTTAGAAAGCCCTTTCTTACTATACTGCCTGAAATGCTTCCCTCTCTTTAATACTCTTCACCATTTACTTTTTCTTTGAATCATTTGTCAACATTAACCTAATATTTTACTTGTTTGCTTATTTACTTAAAGTGGTTTTGTTTGTTGGTTTTTAGATAAAGGCTTGCTATGTCAGGGCTGGTCTTGAACTCATGGGTTCAAGAGAAGCTCCATGTTTAACCTCCTGACTGATAAATCTATAAGCTTGTTCCACTAAGCTGGGCATAAACTTTTTACTGATACATTAATTGTATATATTGACAGGTTACAGTATGATAATTCAATATATGTATATACAATGTATACTGATCAAAACCAGGGTTTGATATTTTCTTAACATCAACAAATTCCTCCCCTGTGGTTCTTTATACAATATATAGCACCTTGTTGTATAGTCTCCCTTGGATAGTAGAACATTAGGAACTTCCCCTGTGTAACAGTATTTCCATGCCGCTTGACCAGTTTTCTCTGTCCAGCTTTCTCTCCCCACCTTTACGCTAGTGACCACTGCTTTCTTCCTAAGAGTTCACTCCTGTTCTTCTCTCCTGAATATCAGCTCCCCAAGAACAGGGAGTTTTGTTTCTCTTTTTTTCCTACCTTTTACTACCAAGGCCCACAAGACTATTGACACATAGTAGGTTGTCAGCAGAACTGCTGGATAAACAACTGAATTAGATTTCAAAGTGCTAGGAAGCGGTTCTCTGTGAACATAGTCCACACACTGAAGAAGGCAGAGTGAAGCATGGGGATAAACCTGGGTCCATCAGCTAAGGCTACACCAGCTCTGAACTGCCCTCCTCTGGGCTCCATATCACCACAGAAAAGGTCAGCCTTATCTAAGTAAGTCACTGAAGCTGGGTGTCTGTTGTGTACATCAGAACAACCCTAGGTGATGCCTGTTAGTGACAGCAGAAGGTCAAGCCTAGTGTGACCTCTAAATAGAAAAGAGCAGAGAGCTTTCTATAGCTCTGTGAGGAATTCCAAGAAAGTGAGTGGGGACTGATCCCTGAAGGAGGCTGATAAGGAGTGAGGAATGGGAGGAAGTGCAGAAGCAGGTGGAATCACGGTGGAAAGTGTCAGAAGAAGAGAACAGAGACTGACTGACTTAGATGTTAATGGGACACTCCCAAGAAAGGAGAGGAGCCATTGACACAGGAACAAGGAATGTGACAGTCTCGTTGATAACTCCTCTTTCTCTGAGGTAATACAAAATGACCATGTGTGGTAACTCTGGGTGTCACCTTGCTGGGTAGGTGATGTTGAGAAGGTATGCTGTGGATATGAGCAGCATTAATAATCATCTGTTTCAAGTATAGCAAGCAGATTGGCTTTAAATGGCTGGCCTCATCCAACGGGTTGAAAGTCTTTACAGTGAGTATTATTTTCTGAAAAAGAAACTTGCCTTCAGGATAAAACACAGGATTAAACCTGTTTCCATCCTAGTAGCCTGCCTGATGCTGCCAAGCTGCTCTATAAACTTCCAACATGCCGGTCTTATATATAGTCTCACACGCAACCTCTTAAAGTAAAAGCTCCACACCCACTTAATCACAATCCACCGATAGAATCCATTGGCAGTTTATAAATTTCCCCAATTATATCTTTAGCTAAATTTCTGGAAGTAGAACCACTAGGTAAGGGTTCATTTAAAGAGCCATGATGCTATTGTTGACTTGCTTTCTAGAAATGCTATATGAAGTGGCCATAAAGCACGGCTGGCTGGCGAGGCTCCTGAACTCACAGCATATGGGTATTTATGAACGTTTGCAGCTTCACAGTTCACTCTATATTTGTAGTGCGTTTGTTTGATCAACAGTGAGTTTGGATGCTTTTTGTTTTGGGACAATACGCCTGCCTTCTTTAAGACCTATTGCTTTATGTAAATCTCTAAAGAAATAACTTGCGTTTGACACATTAGCCTCTCAGCATGGCTAATTTTCCTTCCCTTTGAAAAGACTGCAGATGCTTATGTTTACACAAACTTCCCAACTGCTTGGATTTTGCCCACTTTTTTTTTTTTTTTTTTTTTTTACTGAATGTTTATCTTTTTTTCAGTTTTTGTAATTCTTTTAAAATTGTGTATTGATTTATTGTGTGTGTGTTTGCACGCACATGTAGAGGTATGTCAGAGAATTTGTAGTGGTTGTTTCTTGCCTTCCTTCAAGTGAACTCCAAGGATGGTCACCAGGCTTGGCAGGAAACATCACCCACTGAGCCTTCTCCTCAGCCCCTAATCTTTCTTCATGTAGCACCATATCTTTCATCTAATATGTGACCTTCCTTCATATTTTGATTAGTCCTTAACATTGTTTATGGATTGGGTTTTGTTTTTATTTTTTTCAGGCAACACTTACACCCTAAGATTGTATCAATGAAGGCAGGCCTATCAGTCTCTTCCTTATCAAGCTCTGAGGCACACATATGAATTCTCTTTTTATATGACAAGGACACAACAACCTCAAAGTAATATGTATACTTCTCAGTTTTGGATGGGACTTACAGTGTTAATAATCGTTTCAGCATTTGAGTCTCTGTCTGGATGCCTGGGAAAGTTTTAACATGTTATTTGTCTTAAAACCTTGCCTGGTTTCAGTTGCTGGGGAAACCTATTATTCAGTGTCTAAAAGCTTAGAGATTTTGGAAAAAAGAGGGATGTTTTCTTTTCTTCGTGAATGCTTGGCTGAAGTATAGCACTGTGAAAAATCATGAGTACAGCTTTAGCTTCACATGATTAGTGCAGAAGAGGAGAAAGGCTCAAAGGGGTTTAGCATTTAAACCCCACATGTCACCCCAACTCTCTGCTGCCTTGATGAGAACTTACAAAAATGGTTTTTACAGTTGCATAATTTAGCTTTTCTCTTATCACCTCCTTCCAAAACAGTATAGAGGAACTGGAGTTGGAACCCAGTGGTAGGGCAGTTGCCTAGTAAGTGCAGAAGCCCTGGGTTCAGTCCTCACTACAAAAATAAGATAAAATAAAAACAATGTAAAATGAACACTGGCTTGTTATTATTGCTGATTTAGTGTTCTGGGAGGTTGACCCATTACGACAACACAGTCATACATCATTAAAGAGTACAAATTTATTCTTTCACAGGCTCCTTCATACCTAGGGTAGTCTGTCTGCATATCTGTATTAATTACTCTCTGAGCTGTGATAAAATACTATGACCCAAAGCAACTTATGGAAGAATCTATTTTGGCTTATGGTTCCGGAGGGATAAGAGTTCATCTTGCAAGGAGGCATAGTAGCACAAGGCAGGCACAAAGGTAGGAGCAGGAAGCTGATAACTCATATCTTCAAACAAAAACACAGAGCAGAGAGAATAAATGGGAAGTAGTAAGAGGTATTGAACTTTCAAAGCCACCTCCAGTGATGTACTTCCTGCAGCAAGGCCACACTACCAAACTCTCTTCAAACACTGCTGCAGAGAACCAAGTGTTCAAAATGGAAGCCTGTGGGCAGAAATTCTCCTTTAAAACGTCTGCATAATTCTGTCTGTCATCTGTCTATCTGTCTATCTATCTATCTATCTATCTATCTATCTATCTATCTATCTATCTATCTAATATCTGATTACTCTAGGTTTATGATGAACAAAACATGAGATTGAGCCAAATACAAGGAAATTATGTAATCTGCTACCAGCCTTGCATACTGATTCACAGTAAGTAAACTTGTTTCTTAAAAAATTTTAGATTTGCTAGGCAGTGGTAGTGTATAACTTTTGTCTTAGCACTTGGGAAGCAGAGGTAGGTGGATCTCTGTGATTTTGAGGCTAGCCTGGTCTACAGAATGAGTTCCTGGACAACCAAGACTATGCAGAGACACCCTGTCTCAAAAAACCAAAAAAGAAAATTTTATGTGCACAGGTGTTTTGCTCACATTTGTGTGTGTGTGTGTGTGTGTGTGTGTGTGTGTGTGTGTGTTGGGGATAGAACTTAGGGTCTTGAGCATGTTCAACAAGAACTCTTCCACTAAACTACATTTCGAGCCTCATTTATTTTCCAGTACAGATGCTGTTTTGTTTTTAAAATAGTGTTTTTATTTATTCCTTGAAATTTTTATACATGCACCCAGTGTATTTTCAACATATCCATCTACTACTACTTCTCCAGCTCACTCCACTGCTCTCCACCTATCCCAATTATTGTTTATGAGTAAGGATATATTAGGAAATTTAAATTACTGGCAAAAAGTAAAATATAGTTGTGTTAATTAGCATTCCGTTACTGTGACAAAATGCCTGATAGTCAGCTTATAGGGAGGAAATATTTGTTTCTCTCATAGTTTGGGAGATTTTTCTTCATGGTCAGTTGGGCCCCTGGGCTCACAGTAGGCAGCATCTTATGGTGGAGCACACAGCAGAGATGACTGTTTTCTTCAAAGTGTTCAGGAAGCCAAAGAGAAAAAGGGGCTAGGGTTCCCCTTTGAGGGCATGCCTCCAATGACCTCACTTCCTCCTAATTACTCAGCTACTGCCCAGTAGTTTTATGGACTAAGTAAACCTTTAACACATGGGCCACTGGAGACACTCAGCAGACAAACTATATTGTAATAAATACATAAGCCAGTAGCATAGTCATTATTATTGTTATCAGTTATTATAGACTTATGGAATTATGGTGCCATACTTTTACACAACTGGCAAAGCTGGAGGTATGTTAATACCTGTGTCACACAGACACGAAAGGAATGCATTACTGTACAACATTAAGGCAGTGGTGATGTCAATAGGTGATGGGACTTTTCTGGCTCCATTATGTTTCTCCACATCATTGTTAAGATTTGGTCCAATGTTTTGCTCTGCACGACATTATATATAGAAACTTTAGTTAATTTAAGTATCTGAAAACAACAGTGCAGGATGTCTGCATCCCTTCAGCAATCACCACTACACATTGAAAATTGCCTCCTCAGCACCAGCCATTTTCTGTGCTGTGAGTGTTACACCTTCAAAAGCACCTCTCTCCATCCATGACAGACAGGGATTGCCTAAGTATCAGCATCCATAGCCTTTTCCTGGGCTAGCTGCTGTGTTCTACTATCTCTTAGAGCCTGGTGGAGCTCCAGGTGCCCATCAATAGCACTCACTGTAGCTCAGGTCCCATTACTGCCTGTCTGCCCCTTTTAGGCCTCACTTTGCATTCCTCTCCTGGACCTTGTGCCAAATACGTGACCTGTATTTGAATTCTTGCCTTAAAGTCAGCTTCTGGGGAACTCCAAACTAAGACCAATGTTAAAATAAGTCAGGCCACTTGTAAAAATAATAGCTGATGTCTATTAAGCATTTGTCATGTGCCAGACACCATTCTAAGTACATCATTTAGCCCTCAGAGCGACTCCTTTGTGATTTCCAGTGTTCAGCAGAGGTCCATAATGCTTAGAGGCTTCAGTGTTAGTAACAAATCATGAAGGATTCAAATCTTGATGAGTTGTGGCTTTAATTACATAAGCCCTTTGATACAGAATACCAAATTATTTCAGATATCTTCACTGTTCCACATTCAATAGGCTTCAGAGAGAATTTTCCTAATGGATTTTTCTGGTAGATGAGCTTATAGATTTTTCTTTGTGATCTGTCAGCAGTAATATTGCATAATGTGAATGGTCTGCCCCAGCCTGCTGAAATCAGAATCACATGGAAGAAGTTTTCCTTTTGCCCACCTCTTCAAACAGCTCAGCAGTGTTTGTGTTTCCCTCTGAGCTGCTCTTCAGTATGAGGCTATCTTTGCTGGCTGTGGCAGCCCATTAACCCAGTTAGTTAGAGTGTGTGGAGGTATTTTTGCAGACTTATGTTCTTTCTGATTTTGTCCAAACTAGTTGTCCAGTTTAAAATTTACTACAGGACAAGTAAAGCTCACCATTTCTGCCGCAGTAAGTAGCTAATCAGATACATGTTTGTAGCTGGGTGTAGCACGTTCATTTTTAACTTGAAAGAAAACATTTCATGGACCCTGGATGACCCTTATTTGAACTGGATTATTATGCTAGCTGCTGACCTTGTGAAGCTTTTTTTTTCTTTGTTGCAATGCAAATTTTACCCTCTCCTTCTGCCTCCTCTGAAAACAGCAAAGCAAATGTTCTGTGCTTCTTAGAAAATGTTATAAAGTTGTTTCCCAAGTTAGGTCATTGCAGTTGCAAAATCTCTGTTTTGAGAGAAGACTCAGCCAAAACTAACAGAGTGGAGGGTCAGTTATTATTTCAGGGGAAAAAAATCTTGAGACTAGCCAGGGGTTGTGTCTCCCTTTGCCCAAAATACAGACAGAATTCTTCCAGCTGGACCTAGACTATTTTGAAACCAAATCTCTTTTTCTCTATTTAGAGATAGGCTTGGCTTACTGGCTGATGTTGGATATGCCCCATAAAATATTGGAAGGCATTTTAACTTTATAAGGCCATTTATCACAAATTAATTTTCAGAAAGTTTGAGTCTATGTAAAATAAATACAAATTCTAGAGTCAGAAACCATAATTTTAGTTTAAGATTTTAAAGAGCTTCTGCTTGTTAGTGGTGTGTGTGTGTGTGTGTGTGTGTGCCACAGTACACATGTGGATGTCAGAGACAGCTTTCAGGAGTTGGTTCTCTCCTATTCTACTGAGGCAGGGGCATTTTTTTATTGTTTCTGCTGTTCTGCATACTCCAAACTAGCTGGCTGGTTAGCTTACGGGAGATTGTCTGCTCTCCACCTCTCATGTCTTAGTAGGAGTGCTGGGATTCCAGATGTGTGCCACTGAACCAGGCTTTTTTTTTTTTTTTTTTTTTTTTACATAGATTTTGTTGCTCTAACTCTTATAACTAACACCTTCCTTATCTAGTTTTCTAAAACTTTAAATTTCCAGCATCAGTTAAGATAATATGGTCAGGAAGACTGAGTTCTTTCCTTGAGTTCACAGAGGCAGAGGACATCGGCAACGATTCAGCTGTCAGGAGTTGGCATGATTTCTTCTGTAAGGTAGAACCAGTAAATGGTTAATTTTAACAGTTCACTTGCTTCACCTGCAGGGGTTGTTGGTTCCTGTTGTGTAAAGACCCTCACTTGACTGATCTCAAGCTGCTGATGCCAGGCCAGCCACATGGCACATCCCCTGCAAGGTTAAGGGTAGGCTTTCACAAGATGCTCAGAGTCATTCTAGACAGCACAGCAATGACGCAGCCAAGTCTGCCCAAGCAGACTTGGGTACCTTGGTTTGTGAACTTTGGGATATTCTGGAATGTACCACAGAGGTTGCTAGGACAGCACACAGCTAACCCTGGTTAGAGTGGTGTGTTCAGATCTAACATGTGTTACTGTCTTAATTTTCTGATGCTGTAACAAAATACCTGAAAATGGATAATTTATGAAGAATAAATATTTGTTTTAGCTTCTGAGTCTGTTTTTGTTGTGTTTGCTTTGACACTTAAGCACTGGAGCCAGAGGCTTTCTCTTGTTAAGCACATGCTTTACCTAACTGAGCTATCACTGGTTTCTAGCTTACAGGTTAAAAAAATGATAATAAAAAATAATATTAAATAATAATCTATTATTTCTGTTTTTGAATGATAGCTCTGATCTATTTTCTTTAATAACAGACATTTGATAATCAAAACAAGTGAATCTTGTAGTGCAAAGGCTGACAGAGGAAAATGATCAGGTCCTTACAACAGCAGAATAATTGCTGCATGATTTCTGGCCAAGCTTCCTGAGAAGGGACCCAAGGTTGGTGAGAGTCTACTCTCTTTCTTCTCATAAGGCTTAGGGGAACATGGAGTGATACATAGAAAAGCCACTCCGGACAGCAGAGATGGAAGTCTGAAGCTGGCCGGAGCTGCTGAAGCCAATCCCCTGGGCCTCTAGCTGCAGCATAACATCTACTAGCCCCTGGTGTGCAGGGGAGAATTACAGCACCTGCTTCTTTGTGTGTGCTCCAGGACTGCCAGGGCCGATAGGGTCACCAGAGTCACTGTGGTCACCTCTGCAATCTCTCAGACAGCCTTACCATGGCTTTTTGTTCCTCAGCCTCAGGCCACACCCTGAATAATCCTACCTTTCATGGAAGTCTTCCAGCCCACTCTCCTCCTTTAGTTTATGGTCCATGAAGCTGAGAAGTCCCAGCTCATGGTGCTCAGCCTCTGGTGAAGGTCATCTGCCACTTCATTGGCAGAGAAGGGCTCCCTAGCACATGGAGAAGACAGGAGAGTGGTGCCAGCGTCCAGCACCACTGGCCCATTCCAGGAGATGGGCATTGTCTTGGGACACAACATCTGCTGATGAACCCTACTCCCAAACACTGCCAACTACAGACTAAGGAGTAGTTCTGTGACAAAGCATTTGCTTAGCACACACAGGATTCTGGGTTTGATCCTGGCACTTCAAAAAGAAATAAAACAAACAAAAACCAAAAACAAAGCAACTCCCCTAAATATTCCAATATATTGACTTTGCAGGATACAGTTGTGCCTTTGCACTCTACCCTGGGAGAAAACACCCTCTTTAATTATCATCTCCAAGTCATATAGTTAGGGTCACTAAGGACAGCCCAAGCGCATTTAGACACAAGGGCCACTTACAGCTCTGTGGCTGGGGTGAAGACTGCTGTGTTCAGCAAAGTCTGACCACAGAACAAAAGAAGCAGCTGGAGTCAGCCTGGATGCCGACTTTGGAATGGGTTTTGTTTTAGGCTCATATCTGGGAAACCACAACCTTTGAGGAGGCCTGGAAACTGTCCTCATTATCCATCACTTATAGATCTCTTTCTCACTCCCTCGTAGCCCTTTCCCAAGGAATTAATTTTTCCTTCTCCCATGCTATATAACTACAGTCATTCTGCTGACTGGCATATCATTTTCTTTCTTAATGAATGTATTGGTGTTCTGCCCTTATATATGTCCTCTAATGATGAAAGATGACATAAATCTAGCTATCAATGTGAAGAGCAAAGTAGATTTCAATTTGAGGCTGCTACTAAATTTGTCTCTGCCCTTTGAAATAGTCCAGTCAGCAAATCTGGAGCTCAAGGCCAGGCCTTCCTCAGAGCTGCTGATAAGAGCCCGCTCTAGGCTTTATCTTTGGTCTCACGGTATCTAGCTTCCTAGGGAAAGTTTCAAGATGACCCTCCCAACATTCAACAATTTGATCTTTCATTCTAAGGTTCACTCTCTCTCACACACACACCCTTTAACCAGGCTCTTAGTTTGTGTCAGAAGCTTTTGCTGGCTGATCAATGAGATACCAGGTTGCTCTGAATTCCTATGTAGTTAATAGATGGAATAAAATGAAGGTTTAACAGAATAAAGCTTAAGACAGGAGTAGCAACTGAGGCTGAGGACAATGTCAAAGAAATCAATAAAATACAGCCAGTTAGTTGCCCAGGGAAGAAAGAGTAACAGTGGAAAGCCATTATTATTTTTAGTACAAGAGAGAAATTTGGAGGGTATGTTTGTGAGAGAGGGATCAGGATAGTCTTCTTGGTCTGCCAGTGATCCCCACATGTCAAGCTATACAGGAAACCTGTGGGGTGGGGGAAGAAGAGAGCCTGGGAGGGGCAGGCATTTAGGATTTAAAGATTTTAGTGTGTGTGTGTGTGTGTGTGTGTGTGTGTGTGTGTGAATGAAATGCCTTCTAAAGTGAGAACAGGGCTATAGATTCCCTGGAGCTGGAGTTATAGGTGTTTGTGAGCTTTCAGACTAGGAACTAAATACAAATACAGAGGACCTGGGTTTAGTTCTCGGCTACTACATGGTAGTTTACAACTATGCTAAATTCCAATTCTAGGGGATCTGACATCCTGTTTTGATTTCCATGGGCACCAGACATGTACATGATGCTACATACATGCAGGCAAAACACCCATACACATAAAATAAAAAAATATTTTAAAAAGTAAAAAGAAGACATGAAATTGGGAGGGAGCCCTGGGAGGGACCTGAAAAGAGCTGAAGGAGGTATGAGGTTCATATAAAATCAAAATACACTGTATACAAAGAATATATATATATATGTGTGTGTGTGTATATATATATATATATATATATATATATATATATGTTGTCTAACAATACTTTTCCTGAAGTGCTTGAAATTTGAGGTGTAACTTTTTCTTTTATAACGTCAAACTTACAGAAAATTTGAAGGAAATGCTGAGGGAAGTCCTCTCCACCCCTGACCAAACCCTTCAATTTTTTTATATTTTGGCTTATTTGCTTCATTAGTAAATAACTTTATTTGTATGTGTATAAATTACATTTTTGCTTCTTTATTCCTAACCCAGTGTGTTTCAAAAGAACAGTTATCATATGTCCTAAATACAACTATCCAGATCAAGAAGTTTAAATCTGTTGTGATACATTAGCTAATCCACATTCCATATTCAAATTCCAACAGTGATTGTACCAATACACACTCCAGTATTTCTTGTTTCCAGCATCATGCATTGCTACTATGTACGTGCGTGTGTACACACTCGTGTGTGACTTTCAGTCAAAGAACCAAAAAGTTAACTGTCCTTATATAAATCTGGGTCATTTGACATTTCCGTTTGTAAGAGGGAGGTAGGCTTAGTACTCTCTTGCCTTTATAGTGCCTGACTACCAAGTTTCACTTTCCAGAAGGTTCTCAGAGTCAACTGTGTGTGCAGTTGGAGCCACTTCTGAGTGTGTCGTCACTCTTTATACTAACTTGCCACTCCTTGAACACACTAAGCATTGCACTTCCGTGTGTCTTTATGGGGCCTGGTTGGACCACTGGCTACATTAAGCAGGGGTCCTGGAGCCAAGAGCCTGCCCCACCTTTGTAGGATCAATGGATACCTTATTCAGAATGAGGCTTCCCTGTTCTCTTGCCTTTTGAAGTCTGCCAGGTGCAGTCTGCCAGGAAGGCTTCAAGCAGCATTGAGACAAATCCCTGCTCCATGTGCTCTTTGCAGTTACCAAGACCTGCCTCAGAGTGCTCAACTTTAGTTCAGTGTGGCCCTCTGGTGGCAGACATCTTTACATCATGGGAAAGGACGAGAGCAACCATTGGTCATCAGAGAAATAAAAATTAAAACTGCTTTAAGAGTACCGGTTGTTCTTCAGGAAGTCCTGAGTTCAATGCCCAACAACCACATGGTGTCATACAACCATCTATAATGAGATCTGATGCCCTCTTGTAGAGTTCAGGCATGCCTGTAGATAGAATACTGTATACATAATAAATAAATCTTAAAAAAAAAAAACTGCTTTGAGATGACATCCCATTTCAGGCATGACTCAGGCATGATGGTATTATATAAATGGTATGTGAGGGTATTATGTAAGTCAAATCTAAGTTTTGTTAAATCATTTACTAAAGTGGTGGGTCCAAAATTTAACCTTGTGTCTTTTGTTTTGTTTTTTTTTTTCTTTTAACCAAAATGGTTTTATTTCAGGGGTTTAAGGAAGGTTCAACATGAACAAATTAATAAATAATGTAGCACATAAGTATATGTAAACATAAATCACATGACCACTTCAATCAATTCAGAAAATGCACATATAATGGTTCATCATCACTTCATGCTAAAATCTCTAAAGAATCTAGAATTCAAAGAAATATATATCTACATAATAAAGGCTATAATTTAAATGGGGAAAACTGAGATCATGTTCTTTAAAATCAGGGATATACTCTCTCTGCTTTCAATCAACATACTGCTCAAAGTCTAAGATACAGAATAAGAGAAAGAAATAAGAATTATAGAAATGGGAGAGAAAAAAGTCAAAACCCTAAGGACTCTGCTAGAAAACTCTTAGAACTCATAAACACTTTCAGAATAAAAAAACAACAACAAACCAAGACACAAAATCAACATACAAAAATCAATAGCTCAATAATGAACTTAGTAATAAAGAAATTTAGGGGGTTGGGGATCAGACTGTGTTTCTGTGCATGGACTGGTACCTTGGAGCCCGTTCCCTCCAGAGGAATACCTAACCCAGTCTTGATACTGGGATGAGAAAATTGGACTTGCCTGGAGTGGATGCTGAGCTAATCTACCTTGGGACCTCCTGCCCTTTCTGGGGAGGGGATGGGTGAATGGGGAGGAGGGAGGCTGAAGGCTGATGGGCAGAGGTCTGGGAGGGGGAAAGGAGTTGGAACAAGGGGCTACATGAGTAAAAAAGACTTTATTCTGTAAATATAAATAAAAAAGTAAAAATATTTAAGAATAAAAATAAACCAAGTGGTGAGGTAAAAGATCCCTACAATGAGCATGGTAAAGTGCTAGAATAAAAAAAAGTATACTGAGGGGTTTGTTCTAATAGCATTCATTTCTACCTTAAACCACAAACTACTGTTTTTTCTTTTTTTAATATTTATCTTTATTTTATGTGAAGTGGTATTTTGCCTGCATGTATAATGTGTAATGGTGTCAGATCTTGGAATTACAGACAGTTGTTAGCTGCTATATGGATGCTGGGAATCGAACTCAGGTCCTCTGAAAGAGGACAATGCTCTTAACTGCTGAGCCATCTCTCCAGCCCTTATTTTTTCTATTTAGTGAAACAGTCCTATAGTCTGTGGAAATTCTCTCGTAATATGTCTCTAGAACCAACTCATTTATGGTTTCTTCATCATACACAGGGCTCTGTTCCTACTGACCAATTGCTGCTCTCCAGCTTGCAGTCTTTGGATTGTTGTGTAGGACCAGCTTTTGTTGCTTTTGTTAACTTTGTAGTGAACTTGGAGTTAAATGGGGCCATGTGATTTGCTTTGGGTAGCTCAATGACATTGTCTGGAAATGTTCAAATGTACCATTTTTTCTCAAGATAAACGGCAGGACTCAAAACAGTAGCTACTTTAATAACCCGGATGTCAGCATGACTGAGCACAGAGCAAAGGTTAGAGCTAACCTCAGATGGACAAGCATCATGAGTAGTAAACAAACCTTTGTTGTTTAAGCCCCTAACACTGGGGTATTGTTATCACAGCATAAAGCAGCCCACAGGCATGGTTTGCTATTGCTCTAGTTAACACTGTGTTGTTGTGATGAAACATTCTGACTAAAAGAAAGTTGGAAAGAAGGTTCCAGTCCATCCTAGGTCAGGTCTCTTGATAGGAGGGACTTCCTTTATTAACTAAGCAGATGCACACACCATCGTGTCTGGCTTATTAGTAGATAGTTTAAAAAATATTGTTGCACTGTATTTGGGGTAATACACCCAGATCCTTGTCATAATCTGAGTGGGTCACTCCCTTCATTCATTTGTATGTGTGCATACTCTCCTATGTGTGCGTTTATGGAGGCCAGAGCTCAACTCCAGCTTCCTTCTCTCTTGCTCTACACATTATTTTTTGAGACAAAGTCTCTCGCTAAGCCTGCAACTCACTGGTTCAGTAAGCTGGCTGGGTAGAGAGGGCCCTAGATCTGCTTGTTGTCCCCCAACTCCAGCATTGGGGTTACATGAACTTATAACATCACATCTGCTTTCATATGGTCACTGGGGGAAGAAAACTGGGGCACTCACTCACTCTCAGCAGAGAGCGAGTTATTTACTGAGTCATCTCTCCAGACCCCCACACAACTCCTGACTCTGGCTGGCTGGGAGCCTGTAATTTGACTCAACAACAGGAGTGGACTTGCTGCAAAGGGAGCCTGGGTGAGCCTGTTTGGCAGGACTTCTGACACTGCTCATTCAGAAGTAAGAGAGGTGTCTAGATGGTGCTGTCTCAGCTGCTCAAAAGACTTGCAGCTAGAATCATGCAGTTGAGCTGGGGAGCCAGAGAGTAGTGTCATGGCATGTCATTTAGTTTGAGGTGGTTTGTTCTGTAGTAATGACTGATTAACCCATGATGTCAAAAGCCATGGATGATTTACAGTACTCTTTACATGTGGGTTTTGCTCTCTGAAAAACTGGAAATCAATTCACTATGCTACCAGCAGTGTGTGGGACACCTACAAAAATTCTCACATACCCTCTCCTCCAGTGGACCATGAAATTTAGGTGTCTTAGGAGGGAGAGAAGAAAGGAATGTGGGAGGGAGGGGAGAGAATGAAAGAGAGGGAGGGAGAGAGAGAGAGGGAGAGGGAGGGAGAGAGGAAGGAGACACAGGAAGAGAGAGAGAGAAAGAATGAATAAGCACAGTACTACATATACAGATCTTCCATTGCTTTGTTCCAGACTTCATCCTTATTGTATAGCCTTCTTGAAGTGATAATACAATCAACAAAGATCTAAGTGATCATCTCTATTTTTAACAGCTGACTTTAATTTGTAGCATAATTATGTGCAATCCATATGACTGGCAATATATGGTATTACTACTCCTTATTTTAGAAACGACCAGTCCTTTTTGGTAATGATTTTTTTTTAAAAATTATGTGTGATGTACATGCACTGTCAAATATGTGGTTATATAAATGTAAGCATGAGTGCATGTATATGCTGTGGACAGAGGAGGACATTACAGCTTCTATGGCCCCCTGCTTACTATCTTGAGACAGTCTCTCGGCACTGGATGTTTGCTGTTTCTCCACCAGTCTATCTCCCTGTCCAGTGCCGGAGTTATAGGCATGCTCAGACATGACCAGCTTTTCATGGGAGCTGAGGATTTGAACTCAGGCCCTCATGATTGTACAGCAGGTACTCTTACTCACTGAGTTATTTCCCCAGCCTCTGATAATGATTTTAAAGTATTTCAACATGACAAATATTTATATTCAGGGATATTCTTGTCAAATAGCTAATTATTTTCATAACATTTTACTGTAGAATTTTTCAAAACATAGCTGTCAAATTGTGTGAAAGTATGTATTTTAAAGCTTGTGATCAAGTACAACTGCTATTTCCATAATGGAAGTTAAAATGAAGTAAAATGAGAACCTTGGAGAGCTGGATAGTTTATTAAATCCTCAGGCTGTAAGGATTTCCGCTAAATTCAAAGCACCTGCTATCAACTGCTTGGCGAAAGAAGTATCACCAGTCTTTCCCAAGTCACTGTTCGTACTGTAGATTCTTTACAAACACATACAAAAGTAAAGAAATTCCTAGAAACCCTTCTCAACACTTAACGTGATAGACCGCTTTATCTTCATGCACGGTTAGGAACCCTTACCTGAGACAGCCTCAACATGTTATAATTACAATGGCTTAAATAACCTGAAAACAACAACAAACAAAACTGGTGTGAATTAAGTTCCACAATGAAAGCTGGAGGGATAGGAAAAAGCGCCAGGCACTCTGCTGCAGGACTCATTAGAGGTTAGCAAGCTGGCCTTGGGTCCCTTACACAGCGCCCAGTCAAAAGATCATCATGCTTCTCTTGTCCCCGTGACCCTCCAGCCTGCCACACAACAGGCTTCTACAATGCTGAACAAAGCGGTTCTCGCTGGATGCCCCTGCCACCCCGGAGCTGTATGAACAGTTAATCCGGGGGACAAAGCGGCCGCTGCTCCCCATTGTTAGGCGCCCGCCTCGAGGGCACATCTGCTGACCGGCCCTGGAAGGTCCCAGAGCTGCTCGCTCACTGCTTATTTAGCTGGCGTGCAGCGGGCGGCGTCCTCCCGGGAGCCATGTACCGCCGCAGCTACGTTTTCCAGGCCCGCCAGGAACGCTACGAGCGTGCCCAGCCCGCGGGCCCCGCCGCCCAGCCCGGGGGAACCGCACCCGGGCTGGCAGCACTGCAGGCTCTGGGAGAGCGTGTGGCTGCCCAGGTCCAGCGGGCCCGTGCGCTCCAACAGCGCCATGCCGGCCTCCGGCGGCAGCTCGACGCCTTCCAGCGCCTGGGCGAGCAGCCAGGGCCCGAGGACGCCCTCGCCCGCCACATCGAGGCCAATCTGCAGCGTGTCCGGGACCTGGCGGCTGAGCGCGGGCGGCTGGAGAGGCAGGAGGCCGAGGCTCAGAGAGCGCTCGACGAGTTTCGGAGCAAGTAAGAGGCACAGTCAGGGAAACCGAGGCATGGCGTGGGGTGGGGGTGGGGGGACAGGTGCAGACTGCCTTGCGAAGTGGGGCCTGCAGATGCACAGGTCCTGAAGCTACGCAACTTTCAATTCGATGGCACCTTCCGGTTCCCAGGACATAGTTTTATTTTCTTTTAATGTATTTTGGGATTAGGTGTAATATGCAATGAGACGCACAGATTTTAATTACTCAGTTGGAGCTTTCAGCTCTTACGTTGAGCCAACACCCAAATAGGCAAGGTGGTTTGCTCCGCCCTGGAGGTGCCCCCTCCGAGTTCCTAGCATGCCCCGTTTTGATTTAAAGTCAGCACACATAGCTTCTGTTGCTTCTAGAATTTGAGAATATGCACTCTCACATGACTGATTTCTTTCACTCCATATTTTTTCAATTTAATTTCTGTACAGGTATATATTGTACATTAATCATATTCCTCCCTGGACCCCTATCTCCCCTAGACAATTTCATTTATACATGTATATGATTTTGTGTGACTATATAACATCTAGGAGCCACAAATGAGAGAAAACATATTTGCCTTCTGAAACTAACTGACTTAATTTGATCATCTTCAATTGCAGTTGCAACCATTTTCTTACAAACAGCATAACTTTCTTTCCTTTTTATAGCTGAAATACACACACACACACACACACACACACACACGCGCGTTTGTCATCTGTCTTTATTACTTTTTCTTCATCCATTTAGCTGTTGTTGGATACCTGTATGTTAGTTTCATAATTTAGCCTTTGTAACTAGAGTTTGATAATCATTGGTACAATACTGTGTTTTGGATATGTCCCCATGTGATGTAACCATCACAACCAGATACTTACTGGATCGTTTTATAGAGAGACTGAGGCTCAGAATGTGAAGGAATCTGGGGTTCAAACCCACACGAGCAGTGCTCTCTAATTGCCTTCATGGTGACATCTGGGAATTATGTTTGAGTGTGTGATCTCTAGGGTCTGGATATTCAAAGTGTGGTCCATGGGCCAGCTGCAGCGTAAGCATCAGCCGGAGAGTTGCTGAAGTGTAGCCTCTTGGGTCCCCACGACTCTTAAGTCAGAGCCAGTGTTTTAGCAGGGATCTTCAATGATAATAGTTTAAGAAGGCTTGATCTAGGGAATGGTGTCTTCTCCCCTACATATGGAATTACTTATGTTTTAGCATCACCTAGCAGTTGTTCAGAAGAAAGAGAACAATTTGCTACCTTTCTAAGAGAAAGAGTCAGTAGGCCACATCAAGGAGTTTCTCCAGGATGTGCCCTGGCTGGTATGAAATGTCCTGCCAGCAGGGCTACCTGCTGAAGCTGCATCATCACTAGAGAAAGCCTGACATCAGGATGTTTATGCCTGGAGGCAGGATGTGAAGGTGAGCTTCATCTATTCAGTGGAATATTATGCAGTGTAAAAAAGAATAGTGTGTTATTTTCATCATTTTTTTAAATTGGGGAAGAATAAAGAAGTGGGTTTTATTTTTCATGCATAAGTAAAAAAAAAGCCCCTCCCCATACTGATTGCTTGTGGGGATGAGAAATCAAAAACAGCAAATGGAGACTTTTTTTAAAATTGAAAATAGATTTTTTTCATGCATTATATTTTGACTGTGGTTTCTCTTCTCCAATTCCTACCAGATCCTCTCCACTTTCCCATTCACCCCAAATCATAGCTTTTCTTTCTCTTTCTCACTAGAACACAAGCAGTGCTCTAAATAAAATAAAACAAGTTTTTTTTTTTAAAGAAGCAACCAAAACAAGCAAACAAATGGGGAAAATGTCAAAGAAAAAGCACAAGAAACACATATATATGCTGAGACACTCACATTTGTATATACAGAAAACCCATAAAAATAAATTTGGAAATTATAATATATAAGCAAAAGGCCTGTCAAGTTAAAAAAACGTCTCAGACAAGGCATTATGAGACTAATCACCCCCCTCCCCATCCTGTATCACTGAGTTGGTGCCTTGGCCATCTCTGGTTTGTATACCCAGTGAGATTCTCTTGGGAGAAATTGATTTTCAGAAAATTATATGAATTCCTGGATATAGTGGCTCACATCTATAGTCTCAGCACTTGGGAAGCTGAGGCAGGAGGGTTACCATTAGTTCAAAGCCAACCTGGTAAATTCCAGACTAGTTTGGGCTACACAGTAAGGCCTGTTTTTGTTTGTTTGTTTTTTCAAAGCTGAAAATAAATTACAGAATTTATAAAAATTAACTTTAAAATGCATATGCCCGGGCTCTACTCTAGACTTTAGAGAGGCCAAGAATTTTCTTTTTTGAGTCAGGGTCTCTCTACATAGATCTGCTATCCTGGCCTGGAACACTGAGTTCTGGGGTTACTAGTGGACTGCTGCTGTGAGAACCCGCCTGTAGCAGCTTGATGGATTCAGCAGACTATCACTCAACTTGACTTTTCTATCTGAGGGAGTAAAACTTAATTCTCTGGGGCCAGCTAGGAAGGTAAGCTTAACTTTCTGGGGCCAGTGAAAAGGGGAAACACACACACACACACATACACACAGAAACATACACACACATACATAGACAAACACACACACACACACAAACACACACACACACACATACACTCCTCCAACACATCAGAATCTCACCTAGGTACTGATGAGTGGCAAGCTATCAGCAGGTCTGAGAAGCTGAAGAGATGGAGAGTAGGACTGCTGGACAAACAGGCAGACACACGAGGAAACAGACAGACACATGAGGACTTTTCTGAGTCCCAAAGTTTAGTTCTTCATTTTATTATTCTTATCATTGCATGTTCTACTCTACTTCCCTGATGTTTCCCCTGTCTATCTTGATGTCTTCCTTCTACATCTTTTCTGGTGTTTTTCTTCTCTCATGTCTATTTTTTCCCTTACAGTAGAATCTTTTAGGAAATATAAAAATTACACTGTGGTTACATACTGTATTTTTCAAGTGAATGATTACAATGAATACAAGCAAAAGACAGCATTTTTCAATATCCCTTACAAATTAAACATTTTACGTACTACAAGTGAAAAACAAACTATCCCTGGAACCCACATGCAACCATATCTAAGTGACTTGTTATAGATTAACACAGTGTAAGCAAGTAAGGTATTTTTCTCAGCCAGTTCTTTACTGACAGGCTGCATTTTGCAGTTAAAAAAAAAAAAAAAGAATCAATCACTTTATTACTTATTTCAAAAGGACAAGTAATATAAGGAATCTTAAAACAATCACAAACCTAAACTTTTATATATGAAAGACAACCAGTCAGATCTATCTTAAATCCTAAGGTGCATACCTATTCATCAACAGTTTTTTATATCAGAAAGGTGAGGGCAGAAATGGGTACAAGGAATTAATCATCATTTTTGATCGCCAACCCATCCTACCAGTAAAGACACTCCAGCCGATGATAACTGGGCTGCTTTGTTCCCCGATCTAAAGAGTCCCTCCCCGACTATGTGCCTTTCTAAGCTTTAGGTTGGTTCCCCAGGTTTTCAGTTCAAAGCTATTAACAAAAACCATCTTGATCTAACCTTGAGGCTTTGGTTTAGCTCTGATGTTCACTAACCTGTGAACACATCTCCTGACATTAAGACAGAAGGAATTTGAGCTAACTTTGTTTCTGAGACTCGATTGTGGTTTTTTTTTGTTTTTGTTTTTTTAAACCATTAACCTAAGACAGTCTATATAGCTTCTCAGAGAAACTAGCTGTGTCACAATTTCTGATTCTATTTTTCTATTCACTGTCAGTCCCTGTTTTATAAGAGGCAGGGGGCATGTCTCGCTTTTACCTATATTAATTTTCCCACTAAGCTAACCTCTATTATAATCCCTTACTATATTTATTAAAGATTCATGGTTATCAAAATCCCATTTAAACAAACACTATTATTGTATAAAATCATTGTTTCAGTTAAACAGTACAGCCTAGGGGGAAATTATCTTTACCATAATCCACAGGTAAAAATGTCCAGTAGAACACACAACATTACAGGCAGTGGGGAATCTCCTCACACCCATTCACAGCATGCCAGATACCAGAGGAAAATGGCTGCAGCAACCGTATAAAGACAGCAGTAGCAAGAGACATCCTGGGGCTGAGGCCCTGCAGGTGGGGGCGGGGGCTTCCCCTTCGTGGTGGGCTGACTGGCTTCAGGAACCCTAACTGCCACCTGCTGCTCCTCTGACCTGGATGCAGGAAGGACTTCTGTGAAACCTCACCAGGGAACAAGTATATTGAGTTTTCCTGGCCTTCTGAATTCATCTGGTTTCCAGTTGTATAACCACCATGGAGTAGTTCTGCATACTCTGAGGTTGGTTTAAATGTCTCATTGACTTGTTCACTACCATTGCCCAGTGGAGAAGTTTTAATATTTGCCTTAGATAGTGGGATTTTAAAATCATTATAAAAACTACACACACACACACCCCACACATCCCCCACAACATACACACCACACACCACCATCACCCCACACCGCCCCACATACACACACCCTAAATAACAAGGTGAACTTGTGATCAGGCAAAGCCAGGTGAGAGGTGTAGGAAGTGGAAAGCAGGAGCCTCAAGGTCCACAACATATTAGGCATACTCTCTACCCAAAACATGAATATTTCACAGTCATATTTTCAGTGCATAGAAGACTAAATAAAACAGCAAACAACAAGGATCATAAAAACAAGGAAATATTAGAATACAGTGATAAATGCAGTCAATTATCCAAATTGCTGGAAACAAAACAGTAATTTATATAAGCAACTATATAATGAAAAACAAAGTATGTTTTTGAACTCATTGATATGAACATGGGAATTCTTATCATTAATTCTGTACAATGAAATACTTATCTTTAATATATCTAGATGGATCTTAATGGCATGAAAATTACCCGGTAGACTGTGTTGCTGTACTTATTATCAAGCATGCTGTAAAGATACAGAGCCCCTGAGATTTTTTTTTAGCAGAAAAAAGCCATGAGAAAATTAGATTTTTGTTAACAATGTTATTCTCAAAGATAATAACCCATTTGAGAACAAGTTCTGGTGCCATTAGAGGCACAGAGAGAGAAATGACTGCCTATGACCTCTTGGTGTGAAATGTAAAACTAGTTCAGAGATGCTTAACGTTCATTATCAGCAAGCTGCTCAGCCCATTTGGAATGGGAATGTAGTTTGATTGGGTTTGGTTGTCCCAGCCTTTTTAATTCTGAGAATACAGTGGTTACACATAGCATCTTCCATGGCTATTAGTACTTGAATTTGACTCATGGGCCAAGATGTCCAGGCCGTAGGAAGTTGTGCTTTCTGGGTTGAGCTCAATGTTAATTGGATTCTGTGGTGAGTAACAGAAGCTCCAAAGTGACACTGTCCTACTTCATATTTATTAGGGTGGCTAATGACAGAGGATAATGTTTGCGGGGGTAGGATAGGTGCATCCACTATGGAGAACATGCCCTCCAAAAGCTAATGCATTATTACCATGTGATACAGCATATCTACTTCTCAGAACCCACTCAAAACTGTGGTGATATATTGTACATTTAATAAAATTTGTCTAGAATATCAGAGGACAGAATCACCCACAGCCTAACCATGAAGGTCAGGGAGTGGAGACCCACACCTTTAGTCCCATCTATCTGGATCTCTGTGAGTTCAGGGCCTAACAGCCAGGCAGTGGTGGTGCATGCTGTGGTGCCCAGCACTTGGGAGGCAAAGGCAGAGGCAGGAGGATCTCTGTGAGTTCGAGGCTAGCCTGGTCTATAAAGCAAGTTCCAGGACATCTAGGACTGTTACACAGAAACCGGTCTCAAAAAAGCAAAAAGGCTGAAGAAATGGCTTTGTCCTCTGATATTCCAGATAAATTTTATTAAATATACAATGTATCACTACACAAAATACTTAGCCAGGCAGTGGTGGCACACACCTGTAATCCCATCACTTGGGAGGCAGAAGCAGGCAGATTTATGAATTCAAGGTGAGCCTGGTTTACAGAGTGAGTTCCAGGACAGCCAGGGCTATATAGAGAAACCCTGTACAGAAAAACAAACCAAACCAAACCTAAACAAACCAAACTTAAAAAAAGAAACCCTTGAAAGCTGGCTCTGGCCAAGGATAGCTGTAACCCATGTTCACTGCACCATTCACAATAACTAAAATGTATAAATACCGAGATGTCATTGTCAGAGGTAAGTGATCCTCAGATCTGAGGCCTGGACAGGTCACAAACTTCTAACTACAGGTAAGCCTAAGCAGTTATGGTATATACATAAAATAGTATTGCATTCAGCCTTAGAAAGGAAAGGAATTCAGACATATACTGCAACATGAATAAACCTTGAGAACACTGTTCTGAACCAAATAAGGCAGGCATGAGAAGAATAACAGTGATTATACACGAGGTACTTAGAATAATCAGATTCACAGAGATGGGGTAGAATGTTCGTTGCTAAGGACTGGGGGCACATGGGGGGTGGGTGTTCAATGGGCATAGCCTGGGATGGGGGCAGATGGGGGTGAGTTTTCAATGGGCATAGCATTTCACTGTTGCATGGTGAAAGAGTTCTGGAGACAGATGCTATGGATTACTGCGCGACAGTTTGGAGATGCATTTAATACCATTGAATTGTATGATTAAAAGTAAGTGGCAAATCCACTCCGTCTGGTGGCTCATACCTTTAATCCTAATATTTGGGAGTCAGAGGCGGGGAGATCTCTGAGTTTGAGGTCAGCTCAATCAACACAGAGTTCTAGGCCGGCTAGGGCTACATGGTGAGAAAGAAAAGAAAAAGGAAGAAATAAAGGGAAGAAAGAAGAAAGAGAAAAGGCTAAGAGCATCTCTTCCTCTTGATGCAGGCCAGTATTCAGTTCTGAGCCTCCTCATCAGGAGGCTCCCCACGGCCTCTAACTTCACTCCAGGGGATCCAACTTCTTGCCTTCATGGCCTGCACTTACATGAGCCTTCAAATACATATAATTAAAAGTAAAAGTAAAACCTTTTAAACAAGTGATAAATCTTATGTATGTATACTTTACCACTCAAGATGGTGGCTTATCCAAGATGGAAGTTCTCTCTCTTGGATAAAATCTATGTGTGCAGTTTAGTGTGGTTCTCTATAGAATTTGAAATTCTGAAGGTTCTGTGTAGCGAACTCTATGTGGAAGTATGAAAATTATTGGGAAGCAGCGGAATAATTTATTTCTTTAAAATTGAAATTACCTTCTTCAAGAAAAAAAGATTAATATCTGAGGCTGAACTTTACACTGTCATGTGATCTGTAACTGTGAAAGCCTGGACACTGCCTAATTCTTCTTGCATGTGTGTCTGATTTGCAGATACGAAAATGAATGTGAATGTCAGTTAATGCTAAAAGAAATGCTGGAACGTCTTAACAAGGTGAGTTGAACACAGCCTTGGATTTAAGTAGCTTCCTTATAGCATTGAACTAAATGGTAAGAGCAATTGTTTCCCATAACCTTCTTTCTATTATTTTAGGGTTTGTCTGTTTCTTGTTGCCACTTTCTTCCTTGACTTCTTAATTTTAGCTGAGTCTTTGTGGGTGAGTTGATGTACACCTTATGATGCAAAATATGTGGTCTCATGAGAGAAACGTAGACCATGAAGCTGATGTGTTATTATAATATAGAAGTTAAATAGATGTTTCTCTCCTGCCTACTTATTGCCAAATACCTGGCAGCTGTTTCCCAAATAATTGACTCAGAGGCTGAATATTAAATGTTTGGCCTGTGACTCAGGCTTATTACTAGCTAGATCTTATATTTAAATTAACCCATTTCTATTAATCTATGTATTGCCACTTGGCGGTGGTGTTACTGATCTGCTGGCATGTTGCTTCTTGGGTGGCTGGCTGGTGTCTCCCTGACTGCTCCCTTCCTCTTCCCAGAATTCTTCTTGTCTGGTCACCCCACCTATACTTCCTGCCTGGCTACTGGCCAATCAGTGTTTTATTAAACAATCTGAGTGACAAATCTTTACAATGTACATATGCATTATCCCATAGCATTTCTCCCTTTTTGTGTAGTTAAAAATGCAAGTTTTAATCTTAACGTGGTAAAACTATATAGAACAAAAACAAATATTAAGTAAGAATTACAGTAACATGTTATGCTATGTGTATTAATCTGTTTTCAGTTAATATAAGGAAATACTGAGGATGAATGATTTGTAGAGAAAAAAGAGTTTTTATCTCACAGTTTTGGAAGTTGCAAATACAAATACATGCCACTGGATATGGTGAAGGGGCTGATGGCTTAGTTCACTAATGGTAAAAGGCATCGATCACTGTTAGAGCATGTGAGGTGAGTTTGCATGACAAGGAGGGATGCCTTTGTTAAAGTAGGGAATGTAAGGCCCTCCCATCATGCCCCCTCCTCCAAGGTCCTATTACTTCTTAATACCTCTGCACTGGGGACCAAGTTCCCAACACATGGACTATAGTTCTAGGTTATCACAATATGTCAGCATTACAATGCCTCACTGATGTTTTATCCAGATAGACTGATCACAAATGACAATGTTTATTATGTGAACTGATACCTCTATTCTGTTGGCTAGTAGTCTTGAGGTTGCTATTCTGAAGCAAAGGACTCAGAGAGAAAGGAAGAAACATCTATTTCTCGTGAAGCTCTGTCTCTCTCTTTGGAAGCATGAGAAACATCCACAGGGGAGGTGTTAGGGATTCTGGAACATTCCTACAATGGTTATAGGGAGTTGCTCCTAGCTGAAGCAGTTTCCTTTTCTTTTTTATTGTCCATCATCAGCCTGATTGGGTTTTCTGCTGTAGTTGAGTTGTAGCTGAGAGAATTCTGTTGTGAGTAGTAGACAAAAGGGTTGGACAGACACAGGCATGGCTAACAGCTACACAAACCATCTTTTCTGATCATGCCAGAGCTCACCTGTTGGAGTAGAAGGAGTCCTGGAGGTAACTTAGTTGGAGGGTGCTTTGAGGACACATAGGTTACCAGCCCTCAACTATCCCATGCTTAGTGCCTCATTCTGCTTGCTGATAAGACACTTGTCTTGTTTGCTTTGTTAACTGCATACAAGTTAGAGCCATCTGGGAAGAGGGGATGCCACTTAAGAAATTGCCTCCATCAGATTGCTTGTAGGTAAGTCTGTAGGACATTTTTTTTTTGATTACTGATTGGTGTGAGCATCCCTGGGCCTGTGGTCCTGGATGGTATAAGAAAGCGTGTTGAGCAAGCCATGAGGGGAAAACCAGTAAGCAGCAGTCTTCCGTGATCTCTGCTTCAGTTCTGGCCTCCAAGTTCCTGCTGTGACTTTATTATTCAGTGCCAGAGAATGACCTGAGAGGTATAAGCCGAAATAAACTGTGAATGGGGCTAGCCATGGAAAGAGTGATAAGGCCAGAAAGCATGGAATGGAAAGTGCCCTGATTGTACAGAAGCGGAAGGGTGAATGAAAGAAGCATGAGAGCAGATGTGCCCTTCATTGGGACGTCCTGGAAAACCAGGTTCTAGTTGTTGGGTGGGTGCCCTCTTGAGTCTGGAGAGGTGGCACCAGCAGTGAAGTCTCAGGAACTTGGCACACTAGATTGAGGGATGGAGTCATCACACCTGCTGTTTGTCTGTTGTCTGGCAGGAGGGTTGGGCCTATGCAGGGATCTGCAAATATCTGAGAAACAGCTGGGACAGATTGACATTTGTTATGTCATAGCAAAAGTTATGGCTTTGGGTTAGAAGGTATGAACATTTTTCCAGGGTCTGGTTCCAGCCCAGTGAAACTTATCTTTAAATCTGTAACCAAAAGAAATGTACTGACTAGAAATGGTTGAATGAATGAAGGAAGAGGAGGGAGGCTTTTATACCCCCTCTAATGTTAAATTCTGGTAGCAAGGTGAACTGAGTGAATTGGGTCTATACTTAGCATTAGCTCTAAGACAATGACACCTGTGACTTTTATATAGAGACCTGAGAAGGTAGCTGAAGCAAAGCCTAGTTGTCAGATGGTAAATATACATTTAAATATATTTATAAAGATATATTTAAATAAATATATTTTTAAGATTATATTTATATTAATTTTTATTTTTATATATTATATAAATATAATACTATATATTAATATATGTTAATATTTTTATTTAAATATATTATAAAGATAAATTATACCTGGGTTAGCAATCAAAAGTGACAGAGATTTTACCTACTCGCTACCTGAGCATCTATGCTTCCATGGCCATTGAGGGCAGAAGTCTCAGAACAAGTCAGTCTTCGGCTGTCAGGCCTCAGAAAATCTGACAGTTGGTAGGAATTCATGAAGAAAACCAGCCTACCTTGTCTAGGTGGGAGTGAGGTAGTGAATTTCCCAGAGTCTTGTTGTCCATCATCTGAAGGGGGCCTTGGCAGCAGGTAACTCAAGGGTCAGCTTTTATAATAGCTGGTATTGCCATCTTGGAGCACATTTTGGGTGGAGGTTCTTCTTTGAGAGGTAGAGGAGGCTGTCAGGACCTGTCATGTCTATCTATCATGAAGAGTCTTTAAATTGAACATTTTAAATGCTATATTCTGCAGACCTTTGAGTATTTGAGAACCATTTATTAGGAATCAATGACTGGTTATAAAACCTGTGTTCTCTTACAGTCTTTAATGTATTAGCAGCTTTTACATTTGTAAATCTATTAGTTGGCAACTTTGGGCTCCGGGGAGTTGTCTTTGACCTAGCCTTTCAACCTACTGTGGGCAGGGAACACAGGACAACTTACTCTGTCTGTACTTCTTCAAGCTGACATTGGGGCATTGTCAGGGCCCAGTAAGGTTGAAAGGCTACTCAAAGGCAGAGAGAGGATTTTTATAAAAACTGTTCTTAAAAAGACTTAAAATCTTTCAGATGTCTTTTTGCAACATTAAAATCATGACCACAATTAATTATAAAGTTTAACTACCAGAGCAAGGTGTTTAAAGACTTTAAGGCATAGCTTTAATATCTAGACTAGAAGCCCTGGTTCTCTCAGTATGGGAGAAAGGGCCAGTGGACCCTCGCACCCGACTGGTGGTAGCAGTGGGCTCTGAGTGGATGGGCTGTTGGAGGGCCGTGGGGCACAGCTGTGGGTGGTAGGGAGTGGGTCAGACAGGGAGGGGCAGAGGTGAAGGCACTCAGGAAAATGCTGTTCATCCCAGATCTCCAGCAGGCAGACATGTTGGTAGGGGTAGGGCCAAATGTGAATGGAAACCTTTAGCTAGGTGAAGATACCCATTACTGAGGCCATGGAGGATAGATAGTTCAAGATGTTTCAATCCCTGGGGCATCCCCCGAGTTAAGCGTGGACCAATAAAATGACCAGGTTATCACGCTTGCCTGTCGGGGAAGAGGACAGAGGACACTTCCCAAAGGACCAGAAGTCCAAGAGATGAGGAACTAGAAGATCCGAACGAAAATCCAGACATCAATTATGGTCAGAAATTGAATGTAGGATGCAAATGGGAGCCCTCTGCTTGGTGTATTTTCCCACGAGTGACATAAGGGGCAGTGTTAGGGCTGTTAGCTCAAATACACATGGTGGAATGATTCCTTGTTCACTGGAAAATAGACAGAGCCAGAAGCTTACTGGATGAAGGTTTTCTTAGGGAGTCCTAGCAGACAGCCTTCGGGCCAGGAAAAACACTAGGAGAGCACCTGTCAGGTCAGCGGCACCAAATGTTATGTTATGATAACTCAAATACCCATGTGGTTGGCAACAGATGGCAGTGGATGGCAGCCCTTTGCCCCTGGCAGGTGCAGTGGTGTGGTGGAGACCTACTGCAAAGTTATTCACAAAGCAATGGCAAAGAGGCACAGATTTATTGTTGTAAAGGGAGGGGGGGACATAGAGAGGAGAGAGAGAAATAAAGAGAAAGAGAGAGAGAATGGAGGGAGGGGGTGAAGGGTCGAGGTGAGTGCCCTTTGGCAAGGTGGGGAGAGAGAAGAAAGGGGAAGAGGAGGGGTTGAAGGTGGAGAGCCTCCTTAAATGGCAGACCACTGGGTGGGCCTGGCTAACTGCCACTTGCCAGGGATTCAGGAGTGGGGCAGGATTCTGACAATGACAGACAGATACCAGCTTAGTTTCCCCCTAACTGTGAAGTGCACAGCCTGATGGAATAAGAATGACTTTAGTTGATTCACGAAGAAGTAAATTTTTCATAGTTGTGATTACATATATATTTTTAGATTTATTTCATTTTATGTGTATGAGTGTTTTGCTCTTATGTGTGTCTGTGTACCATGTGTGTGGCCTGGTACTTGCAGAGGTTAGAAGAGGTAGTTGGACTCCTTAGAACTGGAGTTATAAATGGTTATGAATTAATTGCCTTGTGGGTTCTGAGAATTGAACCCAGATCTTCTGTAAGAGCAATAAGTGTTCTTAACTATTAAGCTATCTCTCCAGCCCCAGTTATAATGTTTTATTAAAAAGTTTTATGTCTATATGTCTATGACTGTGTGAGAATATGCAGAGTATGTGCAGATACCTTTCGACGTTAGAAGAAGGCATCAGATCCCCCTGGACACAGAGTTATAGGTGTTTGTGAGCCACAACACATGGGTGCTGGAAGTGAAGTCAGATCCTCTAGAAGAGTAGCTGGTGATATCAATTGCTTAACCATCTCTCTAGACCCCTGATCCATGATTTTTTTTTATGATTGCTTTTTATTTATAGCATATTAAATAGAAGTTTATTTCAAATAAACCTAAGGAAAAAAATGAGCCAATCTGAAGAAAATCCAGAGGGAATAGTAATAGTTTTGGGGTTTGGTAAGGTTGTGAGGACACTGGATAGGGAAGATCCTTGAATCAGCTTGTGGGATCTCCAAATCAGCCTTTGGTTACTGATGGAGCAGATTTCACTTCTAGAAAGAAATCAGCCCAGGGCCTTCTTTCTCCAGGGCAGGGGCTCACTTGTGAGCTTAAGTAACTTTACAGTTCTTCATCTGATGCATGGCAGGCATAGACTGGAGTGTTTGTATTCATGGCTCATTCTCTACTTCCCAAGGACAATCACAGAAACTGAGTCCCTCAGAAACCAGACACAAAGTCAAGTGCTGTAGGTTAAAGATCCCTTTAGGTCTATATAGTGGATCCTTATTCTGGGTCATTCCACCTGTTACCAGAAATGCAGGGTAAATAGAAGACTTCCTGCACCTCTTGCTGTGGAAACATGATTCACACACCCCAGGAAATGACTCTTAGTCATCCAAGATCAGCAGTGAGTGGATAAGTTGTTTCTCTTAGCATGAGAATTTCACAAGATTCCAGGGTTTCCAGCAGAATCAAGCCTTGTTGTTCATAATGGTGACCTATCTGCCTGGCATGGGACCCCAAATGCTGGAATTAAAGGTGTGTGCCACTACTGCCTGGCTCTCTTTGGCTTTGAACTCAGAGAGATCCAAATGGATTTCTTTCTTTGCCTCCTCAGTGCTTGGTTTAAAGGTATGTGTCACCACTCCCTGACCTCTATGGCTAACGCTGTGGCTGGCTCTGTTCTCTGATCTTCAGGCAAACTTTATTAGATATACAAGATATCACTACACGGGAGGGTGTGGTTGTAGGAAGACACTGATTCAGTCTTTGGTGCTTTGCTCACACACCTGTCATGTTGTCATGTGGCTTATGCAGTTAGATATCCAGAACAGAACATTTTTGCTTCTCAAAAGTGCCTATGCCAAAGCAAGCCATGCTTTGCTACCCCATTTGAAGGGAAATAAAACCTGAGTTAGTTACATGCCTTTTGATGGAGCAAAAACCACACATGGCTTTTAAATAAATATTCAAGCTCATACAATGTAGTAGAATTTAGATATTATTTAGGGAAGTTTTAGTAGTTTTTAAAAATTAAGCCTCTTGTAGGGCATAGCCAAAATCAGTTAAGACCCAGAGAACACTGACCTCCTTCCTGTTTGTTCCTGCATTTTTGGGGAGCAGATCAAACCATCCATTGTAAGACATTTCCACTCTCCAAAAATGGTCTTAACATTCAATTTATATCAGTAAGTGTTTATATAACCTTTTTATTAAATATGAATCTCTATATAATATATTACAAATAAACATTTCTACAGTATCTGGTGCCCAATGTGGGGCTGGAACTTGAATCCCACTACAGTACACCCTCAGTATCTCATTACCACATATATATACTTAGAGGATTAGTGACTACCAATAATTTCCGAGTTTGCTTATTCACTAAGACAGCTCTGAGGCATGAACTTTAAAGCTTTACACTCCCCGTTCTTTAAAACTAACAGCAATTTAGATTGATGTATCTTCTTAGGTCCATGTGCTTACTTAAAAACAATGAAAAACGTTCAAAGGCTGGCTCATGTGCATACATTTCATATGCCTCTGAAGTCCCCTGTGGGAAAGGGCAGGAGGCCCAGGGATTGGGGCAGAAAAGATGGACCATGAATCAATAGCCTTCAGGGTATTCAGCTTCTACCTGTCCAAGAATTCCTCACTCCAGAGAAAAGGACAGGAGGGGCCTGGGAAGCGGGGCATGAAGAAGGAGGCTGGAGTGTGGAGAGGCTTGCAGGAAAGGAATGCAGAGGAAGAGCACTTGGAATATAGAGGGAGGGGCAGAGCGGAGAAAATAAGGACAGGGAGAAAGAGAGTCTCAGGTCACCCAGAGCCTCCTCCAGGCACATGCAAAGAGCAACTTGCAACATGTTTGAGAGATTGCTTTGATATCCACGGTTGAAGAAAAAGTATTCTGACGTAAATTCTAGCTTGCCAGTGGTTCTGCCCAACGTGGAGCTCCATTCTTTAGCAGCTAGGTCTGATGGAAGCCTAGAATTTCTGTGAAAAAGCTGTCAAGGGTGACTTGAACTTTAACTATCTCTCTGGCTGCAAAGGCTGGGGTATTGCTGAGTGGTGAAGTGCTTCTGAAGCACATGCAACATCCTGGAGGCCATCCCTGGCACAGGGGATGAGGCTGTGAACATCCTGGACCACGTGGATTGGTGTGTCCTCAGGGGTGTTGGAATCCTCGAAGAGTATTTGCATTTCTGCCTAGCTCTCAGGTACTGTGATCTGTCTTGTGAACCATCTACTCTGTTTTGAGCTCAAACAACATCAGGGTTGGATTATTTTCTCAAATAAGACAGTTGATGCTGACAGTTGATTCTGAAAAATCTAGATGTTTCTGTTGCTGCAGCATTTGGCAGTTCAGCTGATAGCATCTCAGGCAGAATAAAAACACACACGTTTACACATTTTTGTGCTCTGGCACAAATAAAAGAACATGCTTCCAAAACAAATTCTCATCATTTCAGCAACTTCACAATCCCAAAGCACCGATTCACCTCTGGGATTTCCGGGGCAGTTTATTACATGATTGTCTTTCAAGCAAGCCATGAGCTTGCAGAACCATCTGATTAACTCCAATTTTAAAGACAAGTATTGTGGTTTTATTATCATCATGGATGGCTTTGAAATATTGCTTCGTGGAAGCTAGTGCTGGTCCTGGGATGATCCCCAGGGGGGAGATGTGGAAGGATGATAGGGTCTCGTAGGATGAGCTGTGGTGATATATATTTAATAAAATTAGTCTGGAATATGAGAGGACAGAGATGTTTCTCCAGCCTTTTGTTTGTTTGTTTTGCTTTGTTTTTTGTTTTTGCTTTGTTTTCTGAGACATGATTTTCTGTATCACAGTCCTAGTTGTCCTGGAACTTGCTTTGTAGATCAGGCTGGCCTTGAACTTATGGGATCTCTGTCTCCCAAGTGATGGTAATATATATTACCACAAATGAGCTCCATGCTTGGCATCCCAGAAAAGCCCGTGGCAGGTTCCAGCCCTATTATCATCTGTTAGTTTCCAGATCGCTTGGTCCAAGTGCCCTCACAAAGGAAGACTCTAGGCTTTGAACTACACTTGCCAGAGCTCTGAGTTTCATGGATTTGACTGAAGGTTCACTAAGGGACTAGAGCTGCTGGACAGAGGGGCTGTCTGTGGCCTTCTGTGATCTTCAGGAAGATAATCCAATGTGCTTAGCCTGTATAAGGTCCATCTCCATCCCAAGGGGAAGAATAAGCAAGCTTCTTCGCTTTGATCTTATACAGTGGCTTCTGAGGTATGCTTTATTTGAAGAAAGGTACGAATGGCTTAAAAAAATGAGAGCAGACCAGTGCTCTTCAAGGTTTTGTCTAGCTATAGGATTCTGAGTGTGTGATCTCTCTTAGCAACAACACAACAGACAAGGAGTGCTTGGAATCCCATTTCTATTTTCCCTCAGCTCCAGTAATTATGGATCAAATACAGATTCATTTTTGGAAAAAGTGAACATAAGAAAGTCTTGCCTACTATATCTTTATAGACTGAAAAGGGACCACGGACAGGTACAAAACATCCAAGAAATTGGCTCTGTGTCTTTGTATGACACTCCTTCACATCTGTGAGGGGATGACCCCAGCTCCAGGCTGCTGAGCCTCTGCACATGAGACTGTTATTCCTGAAGGAGATGGGGTGTAGCCATATTACTAATTCCTGCACAGTCCCCATTCACCTACAGAGCCATGAGTAGGCGCCCTGAAGTTCCAGCTCAGCTTTCCAGTGTTCTAAATGTAAAGACAGCACTGGCTGGTAAAATCCACTCCAAGATCCTGTTATAAATTCAGAATTTGTCTATCCTGGCTGTCAGCATTAGATAACTAGGGCTCTTCCTACATCTATATGGTCTTTTATGAGTACAGTTAGAGAATCAGGTGACATTCCAGAGAATACATTCCAAGGGCTTTGCTCAGAGTGGAGTGTCTCAGGAAGCTCTGGCATCCACTTAGCTTGGCCACCTTAACTCTCTCACCAGACAATAGTATATCTTACACAGTTTGACTAAACCAATGTCCACATTTATTAATGAAAAGCCAATACTAACATGCATCATGAAAAACTATTAAGAGAGAAGTAAAATAAAAAAACAACTATTTGGCAAAGTCTCAGATATTGGCAGGTGTGCCTGGGCAGGGTTGTCTTGTGGGGGGTGGGGATTCCTGATAAACCTGTGATTTCACACCAAACACACGGACGAATTTAAGCCAATCCAAGACTATGGTGATATATTGTATATTTAATAAAATTATCCTGGAATATCAGAGAACAGAATCACCTACAGTCAAGCCCAAAAGTTAGAGAGTGGTGAGTCACACCATTAATCTCACCACTTTCATTCCCTAGTGATGGGATTAAAGGCCAGAGTTACCACTCACTGACCTTCATAGCTTGACTGTGGGTGTGACTCTGTTCTCTGATATTTCAGGCTGATTTTATTAAATATAAAATCTATCACCACACCAGACACCAGCATAATCTTAAAAAAGTTATTATTATTATTGTGTGTATATATGGTGTGAGTTGGGGGTGGGGGCACATGTCATGGTGTGTGTCAGAGGATAACTTTGTGGAATCAATTCTCTCCACTTTTATATAGGTTTAGTTTTGATATTCAAGTTACCGAAGGCAAGATACAGAACAAATATAGATATTCTGTAAATCTTAAGGTTATTTGTTATGTTACTGTATTTGCACTCTTGGCTTTTTCTAGATAGGGTTTCTCAATCCTGGCACTGTAGATGTTTAGGCTGTAATGTTCTTTGTTGTGTGAGTGTGATGGGGAGTGAAGGGCTGTTTGTGTATTGTAGAATACTTATATCAATCTTCTGGCCTCTATCATTCAAATACTGACAGTATCTCTAGACGTGAAATGTCCCCTTGTTTGCAAAATTAGCTGGTAATGAGAATGGTTGTTCTCAGCTAGGTTCAGTAACTAACTTAGTGTTTTATTTAGAATGTAGCATCTAGGGCTAGCAAAATGGCTCTGGTGGGTAAGAATGCTTGCTGTATATGACAGATGACCTGAGTAGGAGCCCAGGAACCCATGGTGGAAGGAAAGAATCAATCCTGAAAGTTGTTTTCTGATCTCCACACGTGCAAGATGATGCACGTGTGTACGCCTCAAACCTGCTCACACACACACACACACACACACACACACACACACACACAGAAGTGTGTGTGAGAGGCAAGAGAGAATATGTAGTGTTCTAGACTCAGTGAACAAGACTCTGCTTTTGTAAGTCCCCGTGTGGTCCCTGTGTTTGCACACTGGTTCACGGCACACCTAAGTGCCCCTGTAACCCTGGTGTGGCTCTTCCTGTTTCAGAAAGCTGATGAAGCGTTACTGCGGAACCTGCATCTTCAGTTGGAAGCCCAGTTTCTGCAGGCAGATATCAGCGTGGCCAAGGACAGGTACAAAAAGGTAATCAGCTGAGTGGGAAGGAAACCCAGTCTGGGTTGGTTGAACAGGATTGCAGAGTGAACAACTTAGGATTACATTCCTCTGAACTGGCATGAGCCAGCTAATGGACAGCACTTACCCAGCCTGAGGGGTTAGACCACATCGGTGGGCAATGCCAAGGTATACAAGGGATTGTGATGTTAAGTTTTAGGGTCCGTACTGCATGCTGTAATCTACAAAATTATTTAGACAGCTGTATTTCTGCTAAGCAGTCAATTGTTTTATCTCAGAAAAATACAGGAAGGGAGTTTTATTTTTTAAAAAATAAATCTTTATTTATTATGTACACAGTATTCTACTCTCATGTATGTTTGGACGCCAGATGAGAGCACCAGATCTCATTATAGATGGTTGTGAGCCACCAGGTGGTTGCTGGGAATTGAACTCAGGACCTCTGGAAGAGAATCTGGTGCTCTTAACCTCTGAGCCATCTTTCCAGCTCCTGTTTTGTTTTTGTATTGTGTTACAGCCTTAAGTTCTGCCTTCGAGGCAGCCAGTTGGCACCTTTTTTAGGAACCCCTTCTTTCAGAGCATCCTGACCTTCCCCCTTCCCTATCAGACTCTCACAGGTGTGATGCTGATGCTGGGGAAGGGGGTGGCGCTTGGCACACTGGAAAATCAAATCCTAGCTTTTGTAACTGTGAGCGAGCAGCCTGGCCTCGCTTGCTATAATTATAAAATGTGAGTGGCATCTGGTGCCACTGTGTGGGCTAGCCATGGGTCAATGGAGAGGGAATGGCGACTCTCCCTGGGATCTAGTCTCCTGACTGTCCACATTGAAGCCCAAATCTTAGGTCTGTTGTGCCTTAACTTAATCAGAAGAAACCTGGAGGCAGGAAAGGGTTATTTACAGTTGAGGCCAGAGTAATAGTTTCCTTAGTTCTTTCTTGTAGAAAAGAGAAAACAAATCCCAGGAAATGAACCTGTGTAGATTTACCTACAAATTCCTGTGGTTGTGAGGACCCCTTTCCTAGGGTGAATGGAGAATTTCTTAACTGACCTCAGGACTCCTAGTTGTTCTCCCCAGGCTGGAATTTCTTGGAGAAATTTCCTCCTATGGGGTTCATTTTTTTTAGGGTCTTTGTTTCACTGATATGGTATCTGTACCTCTATGCTAAGGGCTTTATTGTAGCAGTTGAAATCTGCTTTGTCTCATAGGAAATACTGAGGGATTTCCATACACCTGGGGCACAGTGGCTGATGGTAGTCTGTGTAAATTCCCTGGGCTCTTCTTGTCTGGGTATCAGGACTTGAATGAGATTCTCAGCAGCATGAGCTCCATGTCCACAGGAGGCAATAGATGGCATTCCCTGCGTGGCCAGTGTCATATTTTGTCCCTTCCCTGTCTCATTAGCCACATGGTCCTGTGTCATTGCCCAGTTCAGCAGTCCACACCCAGGCCCTGTGTTCCTCCTCCTCTTCCTCCTCTTCTTCCTCTCTCCATCCTCCTCTGTGCTCAGTACGGACCAGCTCTCTTTCTGGCCTCCTTCCTGCTTCTCACCAGGCCCTTGCCTGTTTCTGTAGGGAAAAGGGGCTGTCTAAAGAAATCCACCCTGGCCCTGAAACCAGAGCCAGGGAAAAAAAAAAAAAAACAAAACCAAAACAGCCTGGATCTGGGACCCAAGCCAGTGAAAGAAACAGTTTATCTCTTAACCAGAACCAAAAAAACATACCCTGACTCTGAAACTAATACCAAAGAAACACACTTGGTCCCTAGAATCAGAAGTAGTGAAGGAAATATGCCCTGGCCTTAGAATTAGAGCCCCCAAAAAATAAAAAAAGGCCAGTGAAAGAAACACAGTTTGGCCCTGAAATCAGAGCTATCTCTTCCCCTGACCAAAGAAACTAGCCAATTCCTGAATATTCTGGAGAAACTCTTTCCCTAAGCCCCCTCAGTAAATCTCTCTGGCTGTTCAGTTGTTGGCTATTCTTTCCCACCCTGGTAGAGGCAGCCACTCTCCTGGGATCTTCCTTCCCCAATCAATCTCTTTCTCAAAAGAGGCTTGGGTGAAGATCTGAGATGTCTCTTAGGGGACTGAGCAAGGCGGAATAGAAAAAGTAACAACTTTTTGCTGGGGCCGCAGGAGGTTGCTACATTTCTGCAGGGGTTTCCCCTTAAGCAGAGTGAAGTAAAAGAAGTAACATCTTGGGCCAGAGAGAAGACGCAGAATTCTGCTGGGAAGCCCCTTAAAGGGGATGGAGGGAAGCTCAGCTCTGTTGCAGCCCTGCAGGAGAGGAGCAGGACTTGCATATTCTGTGGGGAGCCCATCCCCCACTGCACCCCAGCCTCAGGTATAGCCTGATTTCCTGAACAGTCAGCACACCTTTCCCTCCAGAGACGAGCTGTCCATTGCAGTATCAGCATCAGAGCTGTGCTCTCCAGGTGAAGCCTGACTTCCCAGTCCGGATACAGCTTCCCTTTCAAGAGTTGTAACACTGGCCGACAGTTTTCTCCTTCACATCTTGCAGCTTCCTTGTATTTATCCTGAGAGCAATGCCTGGAGGCAGTCTCAAAGCAGCCCTAAGTACTCTGAAGGCATTTAGAACAATAACTAGGAGAGGAAAACTTCTGTTCATGTTGGATCCCAGCTTAGTGTGGAGGGGCTCAAGTCAGCCCCTTAGAGCAGAGCCTGAGATGGTGGCCCATGTACCACAGTTACATTGGTGGAGGGCGATGGGGATAGTGATAAGGGGAGCATTGGTCTTTTCTGGAGGCCAGAGGTTGGCATTTTTCACTCATGGGCTGGGACCCATGTAGCTTTATGGACAAGCTGATCAGTGGTTGGCCAAGGCTCTTTTCTGTAGAGGGACTGTGTTATCAGTCATTGCTCCTATCTGGGAAAGGTACACTGGTACATACATCCAAAGGTCACTAAGTCTCCCAGTGGATAATTAGCCCCGTTTCCTAAATGGACTCCCTTCCAGGAGACTTCAGAGCTTGCCTGAGAACACATACATTCATTCAGTAAGTTATTTAGTCTCAGTGAAACACTGTCCTGTGCTGTCAATGTCCCCTGTAGCCTCCAGTCCAGTTTGGTCTCTTTTCCCCTCACATACTTGCCATCCAGGGCTCTGTGAAGCCAGTGGCAATGTGTGACAGTAACTGAAGGGAAATGACAAAACAAACCAAGCCTCAGTTTCCTCCTCGGCCCTGTTGCTCTTCTGATGACGTGGAATGCGCACTCCAAGGTACCCTCCCTGGCCGATGCAGTGTTTGTAATTGCCACTGTGAAGGCATGAAGGCACTCAGTCCAGGGCTCACTAAGGATGGGAGGGAAGGATTCAGACAGCTCAACCTGTAATGAAAATTCTTTCCTTCTGCAATAGAATCTTCTGGAAATTCAGACCTATATCAGCATCCTGCAGCAGATCATTCAGACCGCTCCTCAAGTGTCCCTGGTTGCTGGTGGGATGAAGGAGGTAAGTAAGAGTTGGAGCCATGGCTATAGGGAAATCTGTCCAGTCTTGGGGAAAACCATACTCTGTGTCTTTATTCACTTTCTTGTGGACTGAGTTGACCTTCTTAGAGGTTCAAGAACAAGCTCTGGCTCACGCTGCTGGAACCACAGGAAGTTAACCCTTTCTTACTTGTGAGTGATGTTCAAGTTCAAGGTTTATTCTTACATCTTTGTTCCAATTGCAAATGCTGATAGATTTCAGAGTATATAAACTATGTCCCTTAACATTATCTTACGTATTTTTTCTTAGGAAGCATGTTCTATTCTCTTTTGCATCCTTTATAAATGACTGCCAAGCTGGTATTCAAAACGGTGGTCTGTATTAGTCTCTTTTCTATTGCCAATGACACAATAATAGACTGAAGGAAGCTAGAAAGAAAAGAGGATTGCTTTGATTTATGGTTCTGGAGATCCATGGTCAAGGGGCTTTTGTCTAGTTATGGTGTTTTTGCTGGTAATGTTTAGAGGTGGTGCAGAGCACTACAAGGCAACAAGTCGTGTGTGTGTGTGTGTGTGTGTGTGTGTGTGTGTCCCCATCTTTCTGGGTGTTCTCTGATCTCTCTCTTCTCATAAAGCTAGCAGGATTCATCAAGGGAACTGGACCCTGATGATCTTTATAACCCTAGTTACTTTCTAATGGCCCTTTCATAGTCTTGACTAACTTTCCCTTTTTTTTTCCCCTTTGAGACAGTCTTGCTCTGTAATTCAGGCTGGCCTGGAATTTGCAATCTTCTTGCCTTGGGCTCCTGGGCATTTTATTATAGGCACCTGCTTCCATTTTCTCAAGGCTTCACAAAAGGGATTAAAATCCAGTATGAATGCTCGAGGGCACAAATCACAATGTGTAGCGGGCCATTGGTCCAGTTCCTCCTGCTGTGAACGAACTCATGTTTTGCATTCCTACCAGTGCTAGCTCTCTCAACCATCGCTTTGGGTCTTGTTTATTTCTCTGCTCGATATGTAGAGAATCTGGTTGTGATTTGGATCTGCAGCCTCTAGTAACTGGTGATGTGAAGCACCATTGAATATGTCAATATACTATTCATGGATCTTCTTGGTTGAGGTATCTGTCCACCCCTTTTGCCCATTCCTAAAGTAGGGATGTGAAAAAGTCTGTTTGTGTTGCTATCGTACAATGCCACAGATCGAATAATTTATAATGTACAGAAATTAGTATCTCACAGTCTGGGGTCTGGTAAGTTCAAGATCAAAGTTCCAGTTTCCGGTTAGGGGCTGTCTTGGACTACCTTAGTTGGTGCCAGGTGGAAAGGGAAAGAGGGGCCAAGTTCTCAGTCCTCACTGTCAGAAGAGCAGAAGAAGGAGAAGCCACTCCTCTGAGCTTGTTCATAGAGGCTCAAGTCCATTCCTGAGGACAGAGAACCTTCACCCAGGCCCCGGCTCTCAGTGCTGCTTTGCTGGGGATTCATTTCAAACACTAGTAGGCTCTTTGTTTTCTTATTCCCTTTAGCAGTTTGCTCATAAAATTTAAACTTCAGGACACTTAATACATTTGCAAGGGCCAACTCTGTTCATGTCTGTGTGAACTTGCAGCATGTGTGAGAGATGCAAAATCTTGTTCCCTGTCAACCCCCCCCCATTTCTTTAGTTCTCCAGCTGCTTAGCAGGATAGTGGGCATTTTATACAGGTAAGCATAGAAAAAGGGATGTAGTTCAGTGGTTGAGGGTGTATTTTGAATGATCAAGGCCTGGGTTTGGTCCTTGGCACCAAAATAATGTTGGGCGCCATTTATAGTACTAGTTTCTGGCCTGGCCTAGCTCCATGGTCCAGATTTGCCCACTGCTACTTAGCCCCTGCCCCAAATAACTCAGATACTTATATTAATTACATGCTCCTTGACCTTTGGCTCAGGAATATTGTTAGCTAGCTCTTGCATGTTGATTCAACCCATTTCCATTAATTTGCTCTGCCACATGGCCTGTGACTTACCTATTTCTTTACATCTTGTTTTTTGGGTGGCTAGATCCTGACTCCACACTCCTTCCCCTTTGTCTATGCTCAGATCTCCTGCCTGCATCTAAGATGCCTTGCCATAGGCTAAAACAGTTCCTTTATCATCCAATGACATTCACAGCATACAAACAGACATTCCACATCAGCTACTGGCTGTTGACGGCAGTGGAAGGGTTACTTATTGTCATCAATGATGTCCATTTATGCATAGGAAAGAAACAGAAGCACAGATTCAGAAAGCAGCCTGTTTGTGACTCTTAACTTAAGAGTTTTGCACACTGGTTAGTTAGGTAGACATTAGTTAGGTGGACACTGGTTATTTAGGTAGACACTGATTAGTTAGGTAGACACTGGTTAGTTATGTAAACACTGTTAGTAGACACTGGTTAGTTAGGTGGACACTGGTTGGTTAGGTAGACACTGGTTAGTTATGTAAACACTGTTAGTTAGGTAGACACTGGTTAGTTAGGTAGACACTGGTTAGTTAGGTAGACACTGGCTAGTTAGGTAGACACTTGCAGGTTTGGTTCATTGACTCTTCCTTTTTTTCCTGGAAATTTGTAGAAATCACCTTTGCACAAATGAACATGGTTAGAGTTTCAACAGGAAATGTCTCTTACAGGCTTATGCTTTGAATGCTTGGTCCATAGTTGGTGGCTTTATTTTGGGCGCTATGGTAGTTTGAATGTAATTAACCTATATAATCTCATAGGGAGTGACACTGCGTGGAAGTGTGGCCTTGTTGAAGTAGTGCTGGAGGAAGTGTGTCATTGTGGGGGCAGGCTTTGAGGTATCCTATGCTCAAGGTACTCCCAGTGAAACAGAGCATTTTCTGTTGCCTGCAAGATGTAAGAATCTCAGCTACTTCTCCAGCACCACGTCTACCTGCATGCAGCCATGTCCCACCATGATAAAGGACTGAATCTCTGAACTATAAGTGAGCCACCTCAATTAAATGTTTTTCTTTATAAGAGCTCCTGTGATCATGGTGTCTCTTCATAGCAGTAGAAACCCTAACTAAGACAGGAACTTATGGAACCTTTAGGAGATGGAGTCTAGCTAGGGAAAGTAACCCAGGCCTTAAGGGTTTTAGTCTGTGGTTAGTGGGCCCTCTGGCTTTGAAACTATGGCAGTACAGTACATCATGGAAGGAGCAGAAGGAGAGAGAGAAGGGGCCAGGGACCCAGTATCTCCTTCAAGAGTATAACACCCTCCACCTAACTTCTTCCTTTTAGGGCTCCCTTTAAGGCTTTCACCACTCTTCAGAACTTCATAGATTTGTCACCAAGCCTTCAACACGTGAACCTTTGCTATCTACACCATAGCAGCCGCTGGTGAGGTGTCTGTGAGCAGAGGGCTATCTTCTACATGAGCTTGAACAGTTAGTATAGACTCAGCTTTGAGTTTATGGGGCCTTGAGGGAGTGTCCTCTGTGTTGAAGACAGGGTTCCTGAACAGTCAGCCTTTGTGAATCACTGCTATTTCTGAGTAAGTGGAGAGGCAAGCCAGGACTGATTGTGGACAGGTTGGAAAGTGTGTGTGTGGGTTCCTTCTGGACTTCTCCATTGATCATCCACAGGTCAGTGCAGCCGCCTCATCAGGGCCCGACTTCCCTTTTACTTTTGGGCTAGATGATTCCTGCCTGGTACTGTGGCATAGCTCATAACTTAGAGAACAAAATGATCCTCATCTCTGTAGTCACAGAAGCCAGAACCAAATGAGCACCTGCATTCCACAGGTTTCTTTTCAAGGGAAAATGGCATCTTTGAAAGTCACGTGTCTGTCTAGCTAGCCAGTCTGTGGCACAAAGAAGTCTGTACTTGCATCTCCTGATCTTTGTTGTCTGGGCTTTTCTCTTGAGTAGTTAATGGTTCAGACAGTGGCTTCCATGGGCCTGTTCCAGTCCGTGCAGGTTGTTGTCACAAGCCCCCTTAGTTTATTGCTCATGGCTCTGGAGGCTGGAACTCCAAGATCTAGTCACCAGTAGAACTGGCAGCTGTGGCAGGCTCTCCCTTACTGTGTGCCCGCATGGTGGGAGGGCGAGCCTCCCTTTAACCCTTGCTTTTCTTGTAAGTACTAGCTCCTAATGGGGCTCTACATTCATGATCATATCTGACCCTAATCACCTTCCAAAGGTTCCCACTCACTAATAACCTTGACAAATCCAGTGTTGGCACATAAACTTGGGGATACAAAGAAGGGGCCTTACTCTTTAACTGCCAGTTTCACCTTTGCATTTCTTTTCTGTATGTTTCTGAGTCTGGTCTTCTCCTGCAGGAGAAGCTGCTGACGGAGCGGGAAGTGGCTGCCCTGCAGAGTCAGCTGGAGGAGGGCAAGGAGGCACTCACTCACTTGCAGGCGCAGAAAGCTGAGCTGCAGACCCAGGTACGTTCCACATCCCTAGCAGGATCATCTGTACTTTTTATTGAAGTGGAAAGTTCAGGCATAAGGTATCCATTTCTGTAACTGTTACAGACTCAACACACCAGTGTGCTTTGCACAGTAGCATTCTGAGCAGGTTGCATACTTTTTAGCCAAGCTAAGGCTAGGGCTGGGGACAGGACATTTGGCAGGGCTGTGGCCGATGGTTCTATCTCTGGTTATGGCTTTTGATGCTTTCAGAATGTTCCACAGTCAGGGTCTCTATGGTAAAGTCCCCAGCCCAACAGCATCAGCATCATCTGGGATCTTGTCAGAAATGCAAATTCATGAGTACATCCAGACCAGCCATGACCTGGCAATCCCTGTTTTACCCAAGTCCTCCACTTGATTCTATAAGCATTTGAGAGACTCTAGATCCAGCATAAAAATATAGCACCTGCAATCGGAGCTGGGGGCCCCTCCTGCAAATGCCTAAGTCTCCTAGAGATGTCACTTCTTCCAGGCATAGAAGGAATAGCAAACAATTCAGGGGACCCGCAAGCAGTTTTATTGACTACCAAGCACCCAGGCCTCTTTTTTTTTTATTAAATATTAAAATTTTATTTCAGGTTATGAAGTACTCAGAGAAAACTTGTTGTCTAATGAAAAAAAAAAAAGAAGATGATAGCAAGCAAGAAAATTCATAGTGGTTGGGGATAAGTTTAGAATAAAACAGTTGTGTAAAATGGTCAAAATGCTGTGCTGTCCCGAGGAGTGGAGGAGGCCTCACAGGCTGCTTTGCGGCTCAGAAGACACTAACCATTACTGTGATCATGATGTAGAGATGGGGTCCTTTACAGGTAGCATGCTTTCAAGCTAGTGTGGATTGCGTCTTCTGGTTAGGGTTAGGGTTAGGGCATTCATATTGAATCTCTGGACTGCCAGCCAGGGCTTTAACAGTCTTCCCAAGCTTTTGTTTTGATAGCTTTTCATAAAACCACAGGAAGCTGAAGGTGCAGTTCAGTGATAACGACACCAGAAATGGCTCCATTAAAATATAATCCCTGCACTGTAAAACTCGGACACAGTTTGATGACTTAGCAGATTCCGGCTGTGTATCATTAAGTTTGAGAACATTGTCACCTGACTGGAGATATCCCAAACTGCTCCTGACCTTCTCTAGGCAGCGCATCTGATGTGCCATCTATATACATTTTTGTAGAACATGCAGTTTGTAGATTATTGCATCATTCATATGTGCTGTTTCTACATCATGTGTGTGGTTCCTCAGACTGCCGTATGCTTCCACTGTGGACTAGGGTCTCATCGCCATCTAGTGGTGAAATTTGGAAGTTATCACTCAGTGCAGAACACGGTTCTTCCCTTAAAACAAAACACATTTATTTGCTGGTTTTGTGCTTGTTTATGTGCGTGTGTGCACATGTGCGTGTATGTATGAATGTATTTGTGCATGTGTGGTGTTCTAAGAACAGCTCTCAAAAATCAATTCTCTTTTATCATATGGGTCCTGGGGCTCAAACTCAGGTTGGCAGGCTTTGTAACACACATGTTTATCCACAAAGCCATCTTAATGGCTGTATTATTAATATCATTAGTTTACATAAATTAGCCCATTATTGTTAGATGCCTCACAGAGTCATGCTGACATTGATCTTTTAGTTTCTTCTGTCCTCTGGTGGTTGACATGACTGTGACAGCAGAGGTGGTGTGGTAGATCCAAGCCAGGCCTTGCCAGCCATTTTTCCCACAGCCGCAGATGCCTGTGGCCCACCTTTTCATCCTGGTTTTGTCACAGAAGGAACACATGTACTTGTTGTGCTGCCCGATATCAATTTTCTTCACCGTTTTCTCCGGGGGAGGTACCATAGCTGGCCATTTACTGACAATTATGACCTCCTTGATACATTAGACCATGCCATTGTGATCTAGGTCTGATCCCCCTTTTAAATAAAGGTCTTACACCCAGAGACATTCTGGTCCTAAGAAGACTGAGGCTGGAGTTCACTGTGCAGATGAGGCATCTTGTCTAGCTCCTGAATGGGATGCTGCTGCTCTGTGCCTCCTCATGAAGAGAGAGAGAGAGAGAGCATCTAATGCTCCAAGTGGAAAAAGCATTCACCTCACTGACAGTGGAAAGTGTGACTTCCCATGTGGCTCATGCTCTCTACTTGCCTCTCTCTCCAGGGCCTTAGATGCTCTTCTCCAGGTAACCCTGGCCACTCTTCTTTTCTTCTGACCCCTCCTGTGGCACCTGCCTTTTAGCAATAATTTCTTTCTGGAAATCTCCTCTTTCAGTGCCAGGGACAGGTGTTTGAGGTGCAGCTGGTCAATCAGTACCAGTCATTGAATCACCTGCCTGATTCTGGGTCTCATCTTCTGATGGCTGGGTTAGTGATGACTGGTTTCCAACACAATGCAGAGACATGCATCCTAGGTGGCTCCCCTTACCCACAGCCATGCCTGTGAAAGTAAAGCTGATTTTTAAAATTTTTTTCTGATGCATAGTTTATGTTATTGAGTTATAAAAGCTCCATTGGTATAGATGGAAGTCTAGATTAATAAACATATGTGTCACATCCTTGGACACTGGGGAAGCTGGATGCGGAGGCAGAAGAGTCCTGTGGAGTATTAGCTGTCTGCTGAGGCTGGAAGGTGGCTTAGACACATGACATGAACATCACGTCACCTAAGGGCATAGCCTCTGAAACATGCAACTTCTTCAGATGAACAACCAACCAGCAAACTATTGCCGCCAAAACAAAAGTAGCAAACCACCAAATCATAGACTATAAAAATAAAGAGATCATACTTGTTCTGTAGGGTAGGAGACCATGAAGGACTTTCCAAGTCTCTAACTTTATTCTGTGACAACCCTTTGCTATTGGGCTTACAGTTTAGAAATTTTCTAAGTGAAAACATTCAAGGAAATCTTTGCATGTGGTCACGTTGAATCCGATGTGTATTCTGTAGGGAGGGTTGGTATGCCTGACTGAGGATGGATGGCAATGTACTGGGGCCCTGGAGTGGAAACTCTCTCTGCATACCTGTTGAGCACTGCTCATCCGTAGCCTGGAGGAGAATGGGATAGGGAGGCCAGTTTCCAGAAATGTCTCACACCCTATGCAGTTGGGCTTGCATCTTGCTCTAGTGTTGATGGGAAGCTCACTTGACTGGTGTGCCTCAGTTTCCTCATCTGTAGCAAGGAGAACAAAAGAAGTTCCTCCCTGAGGAGGCTGTAGTGTGTTGATTCATTATTAAGATAAGAACTTTCTTACAAACCAGACATAGAACAGGGAAGAACTAGACAGGGAAGCCATACCTTAAGAGTAGGCTCTTTTTATACCTCATTCTTATACCTTTTTCTCCTATTCTTGATTGAGGAACATTTCAGGCACATTAAAAAAAAACTCACAAAAAACAGCACTCATGCTTTTAAGCTTTGTGTCTCTGTCCCCTGACACAGGGCCCAACACATTCCCTTGATGTCACCATGGAGCCCCAGAGAGGTCTTACTATTGCCTTGTTTCTTGAAAGCATTTCCTGGTGTATGTGACCACTGTGCATGTGCAAGAGCATGTGGCTGCCCCAGAAGGTGATGGGTGTGAGTTGGCATTTGACATTACAGATGACTCTTGGATGGAAATTGATTTTGGAGGACTAGAAACCAGTGGCGACTGGACTAAACAGGAAGCTGTAGTTTGCATAAACTTAGATTTCTACAAGGTTGAAATTTCTACCATGTTCTGTAATCCTCTGTCCCAGCCTTCTCCAATGTTTTATAATCAGTGATATTACTAAAAGTCACTTCTTCAGAATGGCAGCCTCAGGCCCCACTGGCATGTCCTTGTAGTCTGGAACCTGCCTCCACTTCACTTCCTGAGGTATTTGATCCACTTGGACTTGAGTTTTGTGGAGGGTGATAGATGTGGATCTATTTGCATTCTTCTACATATCACCATCCAGTTATGCCAGCACCATTTGTTGAAGATGCTATTTTTTTCCATTGTATATTTTTGGCCTCTTTGTCAAAACATCAGGTGTTCATAGGTATCTGGATTGATGTTGAGTCTTCAATGTAATTCCACTGATGCAACAAGTCTGTTTCTATGGCAGTACCAAACTCTTTTTTATTACTGTAGCTCTATAGTAGAGCTCAAAGTCAGGGATGGTGATGCCTCCCAAAGTTCTATTATTGAACAGGATTTTTTTGGGCAATCTTGGGTTTTTTTTTTAACATATGAAGTTGAGTATTGTTCTTTTAAAGTCTGTGAAGAATTGTGTTGGGATTTTGATGGGGATTGCATTGAATCGGTAGATTGGTTTTGGTAAGATTGCCATTTTTAACCTATCCAAAAGCATGAGAGATCTTTCCATTTTTTTGATATCTTCTTCAATTTCTTTCTTTTTTTTTTGTGACTTAAGGTTTTTGTAATACAGGTCTTTCACTTCTTTGGTTAGAGTTACCCCAAGATATTTGCAATTATAAAGTATGATATTTCCCTGATTTCTTTTTTATCATTTGTGTGTAGGAGGGCTAATGATTTTTTTGAGTTAATTTTGTATCCTGTTACATTGCTGAAGATATTTATCAGCTATAGGAATTCCCTGGTTGAATTTTTGGGGTCACTTATGTGCAATATACAGCAAGCCAACAGCCAACATCAACCTAAATGGAGAGAAATTCAAAGCAATCCCACTAAAATCAGGAATGAGACAAGACTGCCCATTTTTCCTTATATCTACCCAATGTAGTTCTTAAGGTTTTAGCTAGAGCAATATGACAACAAAAGGATACCAAGGCATACAAGCTGGAAAAGAAGTCAAACTATTTGCAGATGATATGATAGTGTATATAAGTGACACCCAAAATTCTTTCTCAAAGAACTAACTCTTTGAGTCATTGATTCTTTGTATTGTTCTCTTTGTTTCAATTTTACTGATTTCAGCCCTGAGTTTGATGATTTCCTGCCATCTTCTTGTAGCTGAGTTTGCTTCTAATTGTTCTAGATCTTTCAGCTGTGCTTTTAAGTTTCTTGTGTGAGATTTCTCCTTTTTATTTTTTTTTTTTTTAAAAAAAATGTAAGTACCTAGTGCTGTGAACTTTCCTCTTAGCACTGCTTTCATTGCATCCTGTAAGTCTGAGTATGTTGTGGATTTATTTTCATTGAATTCTAGGAAGTCTTTAATTTCTTTCTTTACTTCTTACTTGACCCAGAGGTGGTTCAATTGAGAGACATTTAGTTTCCATGAGTTTGTAGGCTTTCTGTAGTTTGTGTTGTTGGTGAATTCTAACTTTAGACCATGGTGATCCGATAGGATACAGGGACTACTCCCATTTTTTGTATCTATTTATATTGTTTTATGATGACCTAGTATGTGGTCAGTTTTAGAGAAAGTTCCATGGGGTGCTGAGAAGAAGTTATATTCTTTGGTCCTAGCCCATCTTTAAAAACTTAACTTAAATAGGTATGATGTGTGTGTGTGTGTGTGTGTGTGTGTGTGTGTGTGTGCTATGCATGTGCCTGTAGGCATGCACAGAGAAGTAAGAAAAGGATGTCAAGTTTTTTTTTTTAATATTTTTCATTTATTTTATGTGAATTGGTGTTTTGCCTGCATGTATAACTGTGTAAAGGTGTCAGATCTTGGAATTATAGACAGTTGTTAGCTGCCATGTGGATGCTGGGAATCAAACTCAGGTCCTTCGGAAGAACAGTCGGTGTTCTTAACCACTGAGCCATCTCTCCAGCCCAAGGATGTCAAGTATTTTTATCTACCATTCTTGACCTTATTCTTTGAGACAGGGTCTCCTATTGGTCCCAGAACTAACTGTTTCGAGTAGGCTGTCTAGCCATCAAGCTCCCAGGATCTTCCTGTGTCTCATCCCCTTGACACTGAGCTTACCAGCATCTGGGACCATGTATAGCTTTTGCATGGATGCTGGAAGTTTGAATTCCGGGCCTCTTGCTTGCTCATCAAGCACTCATACTCACTGAGCAATCTTACCAGCCTCCATATTAACTTTTATCTGTCTTGAGGAGAAGACATGATGAGTTTCAAGCAATTTGTGTTTGTCCACAGACAACATCCCTTGAACAAGCCATTAAACAGGCTCATGAATGTTACGATGAGGAGATACAGATTTACAATGAGCAGATAGAAAACCTCCGGAAGGAGATAGAGGAGGCCGAGCGGTCCCTGGAGAGGTCCTCCTATGACTGCAGGCAGCTGGCTGTGGCCCAGCAGACCCTGAGGAACGAGCTAGACCGGTATCATCGGATCATTGAGATTGAAGGCAACAGGTATGGTCATCTGCATGCCTCGTTCCTTGGGCTGTCTATATTGTCATGCTACAAATTCTTGGAGAGTGCACAGTTGGAGGGGCTGGTGATATGGCAAGCAAGGAAACTCAAACACCCCCGACTTGAAGATGGATAACTTTGTAGCAGAGGCAGTGTGACAGAACACTGGAGGAGATTTGGGCAGAGAGTGTGGAAGGGATGATTGGGAATGGTTGCAGGTATGCCTGGTATTTTAAATAGGTTGACCAGAAATAGCTACATTTAGGGGACTGCTTTGTACCCCTGGGTTCTAGCAGGTGAGGTCTGGGTCTGTGCCTCCTCTGCTGCATAGCACTGAGGAGTGGTAAGAGCCACTGCTATTGCTGATAACTGCTGCCCTTGTGATTACTCTCTGGGAGAATCAGTGCAGGACTCCTCCATAACAGAACTGTGATAACCTCACTTCCTGCTGGAAATTTCCTCTCTATATATCTAGGCTATGCTGATAGCCATCTATAGATAAGCTTCAGACATTGATTTGTGACTCTTAAATAGCAGTCCTCCCAATATTTTGGAGACTAGGAGTCCTCCTTTGCCAAGTGCCTCACACCAGAGATCCTCCAGCTCAGGTTTGGCTGTGTGTGCCTGGCACAAACGCCTAGCAGGAAAAGCCAGTGTTTGCCTATTTTCTCTTTAGTAAGAGCCATGTGTCCTGGGGGTAGCTCCACTTATACTTTCATCTCTGTGAATGCATTAGCATACCTATGAAAAAACCTGGAGAACTGCACTTAGTGTCCTTTGGACAGTTTTTGTGTCAGAAAAAAGGCATCCCAAAAAGTTAATGGTGTATTCCTTCGGCTGGCCTGTTAATCTCAATTTTGAAGTAGATTTAAAAAAAGATAAAAATGTTACAGTATGGAATAAGCAACTATTGAGCACTCTACCTAAATCCAGTAATTTCTTACGTCTTTCTTCTATTCCTTTAAAACAGTTTATATTTGCATAATACATAGTATCTTAAAATGTTATGTATTATTAATCCTAGTTATTTTATGTTCTAGGTTATACAAATATAGAACATAATATAATATCGTATTCTATTTATTATATATGTGATACTATATCCTAAATATATGTGTACTCTGTATATTATGCATCCTATATAGAATATCTTGTTTGCCCTAAATATTTTAGCTCGAATTGGCTAGTCTTTAATTGAAAAATGAAAACCCTCAGAGTTCATCTCATGAAGAAATGATGCTTTAGGTTCTAAGTAAGTGCCCTTGGCCTTTTCATAGTTTTATGACTTGAGTTTAAAGAAATGAGGATATCTTTAGTGTCCTCGCCCAGTTGTAAATGTCTATGTGGTTAATCCATGAATGCTTTCATCTAGAGAAAGCTCTCTCTCTCTGCATTTTCCAGTTTTCAAGATTTGAGGTTTGATCTTGTTCCTCACACTGTTTTGATGATTTAAAGATGATGTCACATTTTTTTTTCTCTTTTGGCCAGGTTGAGCTCTGCTTTTGTTGAGACTCCCATCTCCCTGATCACTCCAAGCCATGGGGCCTCTCTCAGCCTCGGATCCGGTGTAAAAGGTAACACTCTTCAAGCATGGCCTCTGCCTTCCAACCCTGCTTTACTCTGCTTTTATCTGTCTAGGCAAAACAATTATTTTCATCCTGTTTGCCATCTAGTCTCCCTTCTAACCGGTCTGGAAATTCTGTGTGTGTGTGTGTGTGTGTGTGTGTGTGTGTGTCTGTGTGTCTATGTGTGTGTGTGTCTCTGTGTGTCTATGTGTGTGTGTGTGTGTGTGTGTCTGTGTGTGTGTGCAGGTGCACATGGCTGTTCATGTGCACTGCTCCTTAGGTGACACTCTCTTTTTTGTTTTGCTTTGATTTTATTTGTTTGCTTTTGTGACAAAGTCTTACTATGTAGCTCTGGCTGACCTGGAACTTGCAATGTAGACTAGGTTGACTTCAAACCCTATGGAGATCTGCTTGCCTCTGCCTTCTGAGTGCTGAAATTAATGGTATGAATCTTCTTTATTTATTTAGACATTGTCTTTTATTGGCCTGGAACTTGCCTACTAAACTGTCTGCCTACCCCTCATTCCCCTGCTTCTGTCTCCTAGCACTGGATCATACCATCATATCTCTTTCTTCTCCTCTTTCCTCTCATGGGTCCTGGGAATCAAACGCAGGTCCTTATGCATGTGCATCGAGTATCTTATAGACTGAGCTACTTCCCTAGCCCAGAAATTGCTTTCACGTGCGGGAGATTTCCTTTTCTTTCTCTTTGACATGCTCCCTTGAGTAGAATATGCAACTGAGCCCAGAAGTTATAAAGAGAAAAGCGTTTATGGAAGATAGCCCACCCAGGAATGCCAGCCTCACCATAAGACATTGAGCTGCAGAGGAAATATAGATGCACATCCATTTCTGAGCTTCATAGCATTGATTTCTCTCTGAGCCTCAAATGAAGGGAATGACCCTCAGGGAATCACCACAGTTAGGTTGTTGGAATGCTGTAGAATGTTGTCTCCAAGTCTGATGCCACTTGACCCTGACACGGGCTCAGTGACACTGCCATGTGATTCTTTTCATGAGAGGTAGAGAGCTGGCTGTGTGAAGTGAATTCCCACTGTGTGCTCTGGATCTGGTACCCCGCTGTGAGTACAGAGGGGATGGATCTGAGACCGGAGCTGTTCAGCTTGGTGTCATGGTACAGTACTGCATGTCTCTGTTTATTCCAGCTGAGGGTGAACAGTATGTGTCAGGAAAGTGTCACCTTTCCTTCCCTTTGGAGAAAACCACAGGGATCATATGAGTCATGAGCTGGGACCTCAACATGGACGAGAGATCCACGCTCTTTCCCCGTTGCCTTTGCTGCAGCCTATTGCTGGACACTCACCTTCAGTACACTTGTCCTCTTTGTCTGTGAATGTCATCATTCCCTCTCATTGACACATGTGTTGGCTTACTGCCTGTGTGCTTTTCTTTAGATCTTACCAGGGCTGTGCAGGATATCACAGCAGCTAAGCCAAGACAAAAAATCCTCCCCAAGAGCCTTCCAAAAAGAAAGGAGATTATAGCCCAAGACAAAGTGGACGAAACCCTAGAAGATTCACAGTTAAAACCTCTGCGGGAGCCAAATCCAGTGCAGGTGGATCTTCAGGTGGAAAGTGATTCTCAGCTTGGACCAGGTGGTGGATATGGAGTCAGTCCAACACAAGAAGGGGGTCCTGAGGATGTGCCGGATGGGGGCCAAATAAGCAAAGCCTTTGGGAAGCTGTATAAAGTCATCAAAGAACGAGTGAGTGGTCCCAAAGAGCCTGTGCCAGAGCCACCTGCTGACCTCTTCACCAAAGGACGGCATATACTGGTCACAGGGGATGCCAGTTATGTGGACCCTGGGTTCGTCTCCTCCTCCATCCCAGCTAGAGGTGGGGTGGTGATTTCCATTGAGCAAGACTCTATGCGTCATGACAGCACTGTGGAGCCCTCTCCTGGGCAGCCTGTGCCACCTGTGGAGAATGGACAGGGGGTTCCTAAGGGCAGAGAAGATGACCATTCAAACCATCAGCATGTTACAGATAAGAATGGGGTAGGGACCAAAGAACCAAAAGACCTGGGAGAAAAGGACAATGATGGCCAGAAGGAAGACAAGGGGCCCAAGAGACCCTGTCCTGTGATCATACCTGGTCCTGATGGATCATCTACATCCCATTCTCAAATATCTGGGTCTAATCAAGATGGACCGGAGGAGCCCAGGAATAAAAGCAGTAGCCTGCTGACCAAAAGCCCTTCTAAGGCTTTAGCTTTCAAGAAGGTAGAGGTGGTGGAATCTATTGAGAAGATTTCAACAGAGAGTGTCCAGACATATGAAGAAACCTCTGTAATTGTGGAAACTGTGATTGGGAAGACAAAGGCCAACAAGAAACCAGGAGAGAAGGGCTCCTAAAATGTCAAGGCTTGATGGAAAAAAGTATTGGGCCAGTGTAGGTGAGGTGCCTTGAGATGGCTTCCTGTTTGGACTAGATAATAGTTGATCTGTCTGGCATTGCCAATGACTTTCATTAAAATGCTGGGTTTTTTTGCTTGCACCATATTCCTTGTCTAATTCATAGGGCCTTGGGTCAACCATGCTGAGAACAAGGATGTTCTCTTAATGGTCACGCACCACCCTCTTTTAGGAAGGGACATGATCTTCACACACTTCATTATTTGTTTCTGAGACAGCGTCTGTGCAGCATAGTCTGCTGAGCTTTTGATCTGCCTCAACCTCCTCAGCACAGGGCTCAGAGGCACGACCCACCATACCGAACCCAGCATGCTGCATACAGATTCAGCAAGATCTCAAATGGTGTCTGGGTTTCACACAGAAAAAAAAACCTAGTTGATGACAATGAGTCTTTTATTCCATTTCAAGCACAAGTGTATGTTTGTGTGGCTGAGGGCTTTTTTAGACATGAATTGGTAAGAAATTATATGTTTGGGGTCCCTCAAAAGGTAGTCCTGAAGTGTGTGTGTTTGTTTGAGTTTGAGTGCATGAGCGTTCATGTGTGTGTAGTTGTACATATTTCTGCTTGGGTATGTATGTATGTCTGTGGAGACCAGAGGACAATGTTGTTTAGGTTCTGTACATCTTGTTTTTAAGCAGACCCTCTCATTGGATTGGAGTTCACCCATCAGGCTAGCTTGGTTGGCCAGCATGCCCCAGGGATCCACCTGCCTCTGCCTCCCAGCTGCACACGCCTGGATTTCTGTGGAGTCTCTGGGTAATTGGCCTGAAGCTTGCACTTTCGAAACCAAGCCATCCTGGCAGCTCCCACCCCCCAAGCAAACATTTGAATGTTTCTTTGTGTATGACCTCAGGAACAGCCAGGTGGGAAGTGGAAAAGTGGTCACGACATCGAGGCGCCAGTGGGAAGGATGCTCTTCTATCTGTTTACAGGCAGGGCTAGTGGAGCTGAATTTCACTGAGCAACTTTGGGGTTGAGAATAGAGCACATGCCTGAGTTAGCCTGGACCTCGTGGCACTGACTTACCAACTGCTGTCATCAGTGGGAGGTGACTACTCCAGGTGTTAACTTTGGAGGCCAAGGATGTCCTCAGGAAAAGAAGTACATGGGGTTTTTGGAAGTCTGTCACAGGAATACATTGAAGTGTTAAGGGTAAAGAGGGTATAGGCAGAGCAGTGATGCTGTCTACCACAGTATGTGCACTAACATTGTGTAAGATGCCTGAAACTTCTTCACCCAGGAAGTACAATTTTTCGTCAAGTTTCCAAAAGCAAACTTGCATACTAATTTGTAAATGCGGGTTTAGAAGGTAGTGGAGCAGGGCCAGGAAAAGAATTATGCAAGCCTGAGGACCCAAGTTCTGACCCGAGTTCTGACCCATAGCCCCATGGAAGAAGCTGGGCACAGAGGAGCACTCCTGTAATTCCAGTGCTGGGAAGGAGTGTGGGGGTAGATACAGCCTGATTTCGGGAGCTCACTGGCCAGTCAGTCTAACCAGGCAGTGAGCTCTAGGGTCAGTGAGAGCTGCCGTAGAACATTGTAGAGAAGCAACTGAAGAGGTCCCTCACTTTCTGCTCTACCCCCATGCATGTCCGTCCACCAACACAAAAGTATACAAACATGCACACACATGTAAGAAGCTAATGAAGTATTCCAACAGGCTCTTATTGACTAAATACTACATGCCAGACACTGTAAGGGGGAGATTTTTCAGATTTTATATGATTTCAAGTAATAGCATAGCTCTGTCACATTTGAGCATTTGAGGTCTTTTGTACAAACATAATACACCACATATAATACACACCATAATACATACAACACATACACCCACAACACCCCCATATACTCACACTGCACACACACACACACACACACACACACACACTATGCAAAATTCTATAAAATAGAAATTATATCAGCCATGGAAGTTTACAAAAAGTCTATGTGTGTGGCTGGTGGTCTTGAACCCAGGACCTTATACCTGGCTAACTGGACCCTCAGCCCACAGAAATTTCTAAGCTGAAATATCTAGTATGCTATGAACAGTTTAGAAATAGATTTTTAGCTTAGAATGATTAAAAAGTTGTTTCTTGACATGGATGCTCCAAAATATATGAGGGACCAAGTAAATGTGCTGAAGTGGATTGTTGTGTTGGCCTAAAAAGGGCTGGACAAGACAGCCACACAGTGCGTGAGGAAACTGCCGGGGTCTCGGATGTCACTGTGGCGCTGCTTTGTTAGAAACAACAGAAGACTAAAGAGGGGCACCTTTCATCCTGAGGTAGAACCCTTACACAGCCTTGTTCCCAATTCATTTGAGGCCTTGGTTTCAAGAAAGAAATATGCTTTTGTTGTTCTTTCGAAAAGATGAATGGAAAAGCTAGTCCATTCTGCAGTTTGAAATATTTATAACTTAAAAGCGTAAGAGAGAATGATGTGAGCCACTGGCTGGACCCGGGATGCAGGACTATGGGCCCATGTATCTATTATATTAGATGTTAACAGCCACCAAAAGGCTTTCTTTTCCCCACGAAGCTTTTTTATTGACCTGGCTGTGTGTTCAGTGAATATTCTTATACAAAAAGGCAGGGGGTATCATCTTGGAATGAAAGGCCATTCTTATATTTAATCAGCCAGGAAAAGTAGACTGGAAGTATGTCCTGACAGGCTTTGTAAAGACTGTAGGGAGGGGTCTGCATATGGCCCTGCTCCCCAACCCTGTGCTCTAGTGTGCAGAGGAAGAGGGTACAGAAGCAGACAGGTAGCACATGGGAAAATCAGACACAGTGTGATGACGAAGGTCAATAGGCTGACTGCTGGAATGAATGGTGGGTGGGAGTTACTTGGGATGGAATAGGAAAGAAAAGACTTGATGGGGAATATGACCTGTGATCTGAATGATAAAATAGGGCATCCTGTGCAGATGTGAGGAAAGAACATTCCAGGCAGAGAGAATTTTAAGTGTAAAGGCCCTGGGATGGAAATGGTCTTGGCTTGTCTGAAGAGGAGAAATGGGTAGGGCTTCAGAAATCTAACAGGAGGAGAAGAGGTCAGGGTGAGAGGCACTATTTCAGGCCAAGGCAGCCTGACAGGAAATAGATCAGCACTATTTCCTGTCAGGCTGCCTTGGCCTGAAAGCAGGGACCATAGTATGGGAAAGTGGACATGGTATGGAAAGTGGACATGGTGTCAGTGGGCACTTTGGTGTATCACTGAGCTCTTGGTCTCATCTACACTGCGGCCGGCCTCATTACTCACCTTGTTGTTTGCTGCCACCTTTGTTTATTCTGCTCCCCCACCTCCCTGAAAGCAGCAGACTGGTTTAATTTTTGGGCCTTCTTCTCTAGATCTCCAAACTTTTTGTTTCCATTTCTCATTAAGAATAAGCATCGAGAAGCAGCCTCTTCATTGTGTCCAGCACAGGGGCTTCATCTTCTCTCTTTCTTGGGAGTGAGATATTTCAAAATTGCCTCTTCCCCTAGGAAGCAGCATGGCAGTTCCCATCCTAGTCAGGCTCCAAGCATCCCAAGTGACCTCCATAATGGCTATTGTACCAGTATCTGTGTGCCTTGCTTAGGTTCCCTGTGATACTGGTTCATGCTTGAACGCAAAGGTCTCAAATCCAGCTGCAGCGTATGGTACTCTCTGCCTTAGGATATCCTAAAGATGTTGGAGAGTGCTTGATCCATATGCTGAGCAGGCTGGAAGTTTTGTGGAGTTTATACCTTAGGGCAGCCTCAACCAAGCATGGCTATAACCCAGAGTAGAAAAACCCAATCCTATGCTCTTTTGGGACATCTGAGACATATGCAACATAATCTCTTGGAGGTCTATGGTGGGTCCCACTGCCCAGGAGGAAACCCACCTGTCAGCTGCCCTGTATTGGCCTCCTTTCTTTCATAGTCCACTTTTCTTCTCAACATAGATGTTTCTTTTCAACTAAGCTTTTTACTCTTAACCTCTGTTCTTAGGGTTGGCTTTTGGAGAAATCCAATATAAGATGCTGACATTGGCTGTCCTTCCTTCTCTAGCCATACTGGCTGTTCATAACCCTGGATTTGGAATGAGCTACTCTTTTCACTCTGGATACAGCCCAGTTATACTATCAGCATGATATTCTGCCATCACTGGCTTAAGGTTGAGTGAATCACCCAGTCTAGACCCATAAGACACTCTCTCATTGAAATCAATGAGCCCAAGACTGAACATGTTGCAGCCTTCCTCTAGTGGATGTAGTCTCATGAGGTCACACCTTGATTCCTGCTCTGTATTCAAGTTTCCAGACTCTCTGTGATCTCTGCCCCTTTGCTAAGATGGTTTTGGTCAAATTCTTCCAGCTTTATTTCTGAGATTACTCCACATTCTTTTTGTTTCATGAGCTAGAGTTGATTTCTGTTGTACAAGCCCAAAGGTCCTAAAACTAAATGCTAGTTAACAAGATTGTGGATCAACAGAGAACCAGATTTGGATTCTGTTGGCTTTTTATCAAAGTGGATGCAACAAAGACTTGGCCCTGATAGATTGCTAGAGCCATAATGGCAGCTCAGTGTGCTGGCTCATGAACTCCTGACTCTTATTCCCAATCCTCTCTTCTCTGGGACCATCAGGGTGGACTTTCCAAACCAACCTTGTTCTGGCATCACCAGCTGTGTTCTGGAAAGCACTGTTGGAGGAGGTCTTAGGGTTTCTATTGCTGTGAAAAGACACCACGGCCATGGCAACTCTTATAAAGGAAAACATTTAATTGGGGCTGGCTTATAGTTTTAGAGGTTTAACCCATTATCATCATGGTGGGAAGCATGACAGCGTGTAGGCAGATTATTGGTGCTGTAGAAGGAGCTGAGAGTTGTACGTTGTGCTCTGCAGGCAGCAAAAGAGAATGTCTGCCACACTGGGAGTAGCTTGAACATGTAAGACCTCAAAGCCTGCCTCCACACTGACATATTTTCTCCAATAAGGCCACACCTTCTAATAGTGCCACTTCCTATGGACATTCAAATACATGAGTCTATGCAGGTCATTCTTGTTCAAACCACCAGAGAAGGAAAAGAGTGCAGGGTTGCAATAGGGAAAAAAGACCCATTCCTTGCTGTTTGCTTATGGATTCTGTCCACTCCAGTCTGGTAATGCTTCTGTTATCATCTGAGTATTCCAGTGCCCCAGATTCATACCCCTAAAATGATGACAGCAGAAGCAATGGCCATGAATGGGCTTAATATTCTTAAAAAAGAGTCCTCAGGGATACCCCACCCATCAGATGAGGTTCATTTAGAAGGTGCTGCCTAAAAACTGGGAGTCAGACCTTCATTGTAGCTCCAAATCTGCCATCGTCTCCATCTTGGATTTTCCATCTCCAGAAGTGTGGGAGAGCAGTTGCTGTTCTTCAGAAGTGCCCTGGTCTATGGTGTTCTGTTCCAGCAGCCTGAACAGAAGCCTTCTTTCTCCCTCAGCCTGCTTCCTCATGGAGCAGCCTTGGAGTTTGGTTTTCAGTTCCTTCATTATTTAATAAATCTGCCTCATTTCAATGGCTTTAGAGGTACTCATACTAACCTGTTTTATTCTCCTTAGAGGCCTGGGAGTCCAAGTGGTATTAATTACATCCTTTCCCTTATATACCTGAATTCCTTGCCTGGCACCACCTTGACAACCTGGGCTTCTCATGCACCCAGAGTTTGAGAACAGGTTAAAAGCACTGAGTCCTCCAAAGGCGTCTTAGCCTTGCTTTTCTTGTTTCTAGTGGGAATTCACATTCAGGGATTCAGGGATGCTGGGGAAACACTACTAGTGAGCAATGGCTCAGTGTCTATGCATTACTTTTACAGGTAAATGTCCACACCTATATGTGTGTAACTCCATCAGAACTGAGTCCAGCTTCATCCTGTTCAGGCATAAGTTAGCATCTTTAAGGTCCACTTCCTGGTACCACATATCTCACAGACCTCGAGCTATGTGCTACTTAGTTCTCTTTCATCTTTTAATCAAACAACAATCCTTTCACCAAGTTTGTGGTGCTATATTATTAAATTCTCTGTTAAATTCACCATTCTAGTTTCTGTTTCCTGACTGATGAAGGAATAGGGTACGTGTTAGGGAAAGGGTATGCCAAACAGGATGCACTGACTGGCAAGCTCACCCTGTGGGCAAGTCAACTCCATCCTGCTGGGGACCTTTTAAGAGACTGGCTAGAAAATCTTTAAGTTGTTCCAGTAAGAGGTGAGGAAGCAAAGATACTGTATCACCTGTCCCTTCTTTCTCTAGTTAAGGGTGACCCTTGGGCACTGGTGCTTTGCTCCTCTGGTCTGCTCCAAGTAGGCTGCTACGGTCTCTGAAGTTGGTGAATTGTACAGGCAAATCAGCAGAACAATTGGCTTTTGTACTTATGGAAACTATCCAGTGTCTTCCTAATGGGCCAAGGAGATACATGGGAGGGCTGGCAACTTTCTTCTCTAAAGGGCTGGGAGATGGCTTAGGCAGTAAAGTATTGCTGTGCAAGCATGAGGACTGGAGACCTATCCCTAACAACTACTTAAAAATCCAGATGTGTGGAACATACTTGGAACTTGCTGACCAGCCAATTGAACTCCAGGTTCAAGTGAGAGACTGTCTCATAAAACAAGGTGGAGAACAATTGTGAAGGATGCCTGTCATCAACCTCTGGCTTACACACACACACACACACACACACACACACACACTTACACACAACTGCTCTCCCACACTTCTGGAGATGGAAAATCCAAGATGGAGACGATGGCAGATTTGGAGCTACAATGAAGGTCTGACTCCCAGTTTTTAGGCAATTAGATAATGGCAGCTCAGTGTGCTGGCTCATGAACTCCTGACTCTTATTCCCAGTTCTCTCTTCTCTGGGACCATCAGAGTGGACTTTACAATCTAATAATCTAATTAAGGATTATGTAGTATCTTCTGTTCTAATTACTCAACCCTTTTGTTGTAATACAGCACAGACAAAACAAAGATAAACAGACATGTGTTTCCAACAAGGCTGTGCTTACAAACAGGCAGTGCCTGGATTTGGTCCATGGCTGTAGCTAGCTGCCTTCCTGATATCAGGAACACACGTAGAGGGCCTGACATTACCTCAGTATAGCACACCAGAAGGTGATTCTGACCTGCATCCCTACCTTCATGTTGGAAAATTCCATGCAGTTGCCTCCTTGACTTGCAGCCTATATGAAAGTGTTTGAAGACATTGCTGGCTGGTTAGGGACCACAGCCTCCCCATAACCTAGCAGCTTATCTCAATAGCTTGGCAATATGAAAGAAAACTCCCTTTTCCCCAGCAAGGCTTCCTGTTTGCTACCTGTCCTTATCTGGCGAATGTCCCTGGCCATGGAGGACTGACCTTATCTAAATCCAGATGCCTGATTCATCTTTAGCTTGACCCTTGGCACAGATCCCTGCTGAAAAGACTTGTGCTAAGCGGTCTGCTTTAGGTCCCTGCTGCCACATACAAAGCCTTACGATTGGAGTGTGCCATTTAATGCAAATTAGAATTTGTCTCCAGGCTTGCCGATCCTATATATTCCTTATTCTCTGGAATAAAATTGAGCTGATTCACTGAAATTGGTCTCCTGGAGGGCTGTGTCCATTCACGCTCATGGCTTGTCAAAGCTTTCTGTTGCTCCATCTGCCTCTTTCCCCTCTCAGCTTGGTGGCCAACAGGTCCAGAGGAGAAAGAGAACCCCTACAGGGGAGGATTTGAAGCAACTGTTACAATTATTTTTATCCTAAAAAATATTTTCTATCATACATTTGTGGTTGGGGCATATTGGTGAATGAAGTAACTTCAAAACTCATACGTTATTTGGCATATTAATGACACAAATGCCATCATTTTCTCAAGTTTGGATATTAGCATTTCTCAAGTTTGGATATTAGCAAATAAATGCCACAAAACAACACTGATGCTTTAATCAAAGAGAGAAAGAAATAGGACTCTTGAATTAGCATTTATTCCTGGGGCAATAGCTCCATGGAGTTGGTATTCTCAGCAATCACACTTTCCTCTGCTTGCATGTGTGCATCCTGTGACCACGTTGCTTACCTGTCACCTGAGGCCAGTCAGTGCCCTGAGGCCTGGGATCACAAGAGAAAATGGTAAGTTTTAGTCTCTAGCTGGAAATAGTTGATGAGATTTTCTCTTAAGTGCAGGACTTTGATAAGGCAGTAGGTAAGACACTCCATGCTAGGATGGGAAGGTCAAAGGGCCAGAAGATTTCCTTGATATAAATAGGTGACAGCTGACATTAGATTTAGGGGATTGGCAGCTTCTTTATTGGACTGCTCTGGCCTCTGAACTCTGTGGGCTGAGATCTAACTGCCTTCTCACCCTAACCCTGCTGCAGTCCACTCAGGCTGATACTTAGGAGTTCAGCAACACAGAGCCTTTTCCCCGGGCAGAGTTAGCAGCCTGGCCTAGAGAATTTATTTGCTTTCTGATTCCGTAGAAATCTGAAATCAAATCTGAAAGGGTTTAACGAAATGAATATGACACTCAAGGAAAAATTCAGATGCTCACTAAGTTCTTCTGGATCAAGGTGTATGTGTCCATCCCTTAAGATGCAGTTACTGTTCTTGGGAAGTTGAAGGAAATGTCAGAAGTACATGGATGGGGCTATTGGCAGGGGGTGGTATTCAATGCACTGCATCTAGGCATGGCTCACTCACTGCACTGGTTTCTGTTCTCAAGTGGCCTCCATTCTCAGAGATGGAATTGATTCTCCTGTGTGCCAGTCTCTCTCTGCCAGCTCCTGCCAGCCTGAATTTCTATGTATTTAAGCCCATAGGCCGAGAGTCCTTTCTTCCATTCTTTCTATCAACGCATTCTTTTTATGGAGGCAGAGAAACACTTTAATTGATATACAACCAAGTCATTTTCACTGGCCCAAGAGACATGTTATTTATTTCAAACTCATATCTATTATTTTTAAATCTTTGTGGTTTTATTTTTATTACTTTTTTTAAAAGCAAATTAGGTTTTTGCTTCTATAAACACTCTGTCTATAAAGTGTTTCAACACATCTCCTAATTTAGCATTTCTCTTTCCATCTAACTGTAAAGTACTTGGTTATATGGTTTTGCATTATGTGGTTTCCATATAATCACTTGACTCAATGAATGCATTCAACACATGGAAGCTCATCCTTAATTTATATGACAATGGGAGTGATGGCGCAGAGTAATGACTTCGTAAGATTTTTAAAAAATGGGTCTGGAGAAATGTCTCAGCTGTTAAGAGCACTTGTTACTCTTGCAAAGGACTCAGACTCAATTCCCAGCGTCTATATGATGGCTTATAATCATTTGTAACCCCAGTTCTGGGGATCCAACCGGCACACAGGTAAAATGTGCATACACATAAAACAAATAAGAAAAAGAGTGAACAAAGAGAACACACACACACACACACACACACACACACACACACACACACTTCAAACCTTAGTCTTTAGAGTATCAATGCCTGAACAAAAGTATTGGCTTACAGTGTTTCAATGTCACAAGACCAAACTCTGGGCCTTATATCTTTCCACATCTGTTTTTAGTCATAGGCTCACTTGAAGTTTTAATAATTGAGTTTAATAAATATAGAATTGGAGAGCATTATAAATGGTTTACAATGAATTACTTTAAAACAATGTTTAGACTAACATAATGGTCACATGGTGGTGCGGTGCAATTAACTAGTTTGCAATAATGCACAGTACCACCCATGGGGAGAGGTTACCGTGTAAATCAGGATAAGGAACTCATTTTTCAGGATCAGGCACCATGGTAGGGGATCTAATGCCCTCTGAGTACCTCATTAGCTGTCTTGCATTTCCTGGCTGTCTGGTGTTTATGTAAGTTCATTGATGAGACCTGGCTGGTGCTGTAAGTCAGGAGTGTGTGCACATCTCCTGAGCAGAGGGAGAGGATGAGTAGCTGCCTGGTGATTTTAGCAAACCCATGTTCAGACAGCAAGGCATGAGACTGAAATGGTCTAGATCCTTTCTCAGGGCATGGAGAACTGTAGCTTTGGAGAGTTACCAAAACCCTCATTTGATCTCATGGGAATGACAAACCTTGGTGTTAAGTCACTGAGATTTTGCATCTGTTATTACACAAAAACTCAGTCTAGCCTAGTGTGTTTTAGAATTATGTTTCTAAAAAATTTTTTGAGACTCTTTCTATAGTCCTGGCTGTCCTGGAACTTACTATGTAGACCAGGCTGGCCTCAGACTTACAGAGGTCTGCCTGTCTCTGCCTTGCAAAGGTTGAGATTAAAGGCAGGTGCTACCATCCTATGCTCTAAAACAGTTTTGATTCTGGCTGACAATAAGACATACATTTACATCATGGGCCAGTACATCATGGGCTCAGGCAGGCAGAAAGACAAATGCTTACCTGTACATACACACTCTCTTTCCCTCTTTCTCTGCCCTGCCCCCTCACACACACACACACCCTAGGAGCAGGTACCTCAAAAAACAGTACTTAATATACACGATTGACCTACTCTTTCCTGCTAGACGTTCTGGCATCGATTACCTACATGGAATTTATACCCACTACCAAATGTAACTGGAATCTCAGAAATGCTGCTGTTGATCATAATTTGCATGTGACTTAGCTACTAATTATACATCTGTTGTGCATATTTGCTAAAGCAAGCCTTTAAGATCCATCTTTGGCTCCTACAATGAGTGGAAGTGTTTTGTAGAAGATACAGCACATCCCACATGTTTTCTGGAAGGTATATTTTATTGTTGAGCCTCCTAAATTACAACATATTTTTAAAATTTCCTTAAAAATTTTTGTCATGGAGTAACAATATTAACCTGATTGTTATTTACTTTTCAGTTTTTAAAATAAATAACTGACTCTTGCATTAGAATCAAGGGCATCATAAAACATCACTATCTAGACATAGTTTTGTGTTAATACTGATGCCAAAAATGAAATAAAGACTAAATATTTATCATTATATACCTTTATATACTATATACTCATATCAAAACTTGCCATTTCTATTAAGAAGCTGATAAGTTACTTTCTAATTTTATAAGTTATACCACAAATGTGAAAATATGGACAACTATTTTATATTTTGCTGCTTATATAAGACATTAATGTTTATACAGAGAGCTTCAAAATTACAGAGGTGTCATAATGGGAAGAGATGAACAAACATTTCACCTGATTCTCCACCGGCCTTTTATTCAGCCAGAATCATTATGATATTTTCTGAGTACTCTTTTATAGATGTATATGGTGTCTGTTTCTTCAATACATACAGAATACACACATATTTAGGTATATGTGTGTATGTACATTTATACAAGTATATATATACACACATATACACATGTATATAGTCTATATATGTATATATATGTCTGTGTGCACTTAAGCATACATGCACACATAATGTCCTTTGGTTTATTTCCAGACCATTAATGTAAAATGAATTTTCAATGATTGCCATTTTTTTCTTCAAATCTAAGGTGGTTTTAAAAAGACGTTTGCAACAAGTAATAAATTTCTTTTAAAAATCATAAATATTATTACACTCAAAAGCATGATACAGGGAAAGTTACACAGTGTCAGAGAAGACAAAATTCTTGTTAGTATGATGGAGAAAAGGAATGAAACCAGCTGTCCAGAATTCACTCTCAAAGTTGCCACCTCAGGGAATGGAACCCCAGTGCTGAGTTGCTGCTGACTTCAGTAAAGGAACTCCAGGCTCTGTGCATGCTTCAGGGTAGGGAGGGTGAGAGTCTGGGGTAGCTGGGGATGGGGTGGGATGACTGGTCACTGAGATCTAAGTAAGGAGCCAATCCTTGGGCCGGGATCAAGTGACAATAGGTTACTTTGGTAATAACTGTTTGGGAGTGAAATGGTTTGGTTTAAGGTTGGCACTGTTCCCTCTGGGATGCTTGTTGGATATTCTCATGGACTTGAGTTGTCAGGGTGGCATGTGCTTTCCCTAAAGGAGGCTGTCTCATGCTTCCTTCTGGTCTCCAGTTATGGGGAATGAGGTGGCATATGTCCCTCTCAGTGGAACAGGCTCCTTGCTGCCATAGGTCCACTTGACTATGGCCATTTGTGTCTTCCAATGCACCCTTTAATCTACTGACTGGCCTCTTCTGGAACAGTGGCCCATTTCCTCAGTACATAAGTGAAATCACAACTTGGGGTGGAGGATATTGCACTGCAGTGATACTTTTAGGAAATCAAAGCTCAAGTGGGTGTGAGCAACGCTATTTATAATAAACCAAAACACAAACCAAACCAACAAAACCCTCCCTTGCCTCTTGGTTGTACCACGTCAAGAAGGTCTAAAAGCACTCAGGAAAAGAAATGCTCCCATTTCTAAAGCTGGTAAACTGCCCCTTGCCAGACAGATGCTAGGCCTGACTTGTAGTTTTCTCTCTTGGATGGCTATGTAAAGAGTACCAGAAGGTGTGCATATGAATTCTGGGTAAGGGAGGCATTTTGGCTGCTCCAGTTAATTTTATTCCAACTCAGAGCAGGAGCTGGTGGCAGAAGAGCCACGTTTCAGTTTTATGTCATCCTGGCAGAGCAGAAGAAACACGATTTAGGTATTGGTGGTAAATTTTCAATGCTCATGACTTTTACATTTCCTCACCTTGTCCAATATTTAAGGTTCCCTAGGGACAGCATCTCTTTCCTTACGCACTTCATTTCACATCCCTGAATAGCTTTGCTTAATCCAAGCTGCCACCCACCCCTGTGCCAGAGCTGTGGAGTTCACCTTCTGCCAGCTTTCATTTCTGTGCTATGTAGCAGCACCTCAGCTGAGACCACGCATGTGCTTGAGTCATCGAGGGTGACTTTTAGATATATTCTTTTTTCTTCTCAGATCTGAAAATAATCGAGGGCAAAGATGTCCCTGATTTGTTTACAGTATATCACCCATCTACATGACAGAAATAAAGGTCGAGTCACACATAGGCCATGGATGTTGGTAGGAACGCTATATTTGGGCTACAGAATAAAAACGATTGCTTTCATTGTAGTGAAAATAATCATTGACAGTGAGCAAAGCTGCAGACCAGGCTGGGGTTGCTTGTGTGGGGGTAACAGGAATTGCTGGGTGGCTGGTGGCTGCCAGAACTGTGGAGCAAGGACAGAGGCAGAGACAGGGAGGAGGGGGTGGTGGAGATGGATTCATGGCCCCTAGTTCTTCCTCAGGATACTTTGCAGACTCCTCTCCACGGCTTCATCAAGTTCTTCCTCCAGCTCTTGTTTCTTGGACATGGCCAGTTTAGACTGGTAATCCCTCACCACCTGATCGATGTATGGGGCACTTTGTGTGCCATGTAACATCAAAGTCCATTCCTTCAGCAACCCCTTCTGTGGTGTGCTGCCCACGAACCCAAGCTCCAGGGTCCAGGTCCCTCGGGCATCCTCCCCCCAGGTGTGGGTGGTCATGAAAGGCCACTTGTCAAAGCCCACCTTGGAGTCGTCGTCTCTTGGACGCCGGCTCAGCAAAATGGACTTTGTGCCCATGGGAGAGGTCATGTTGATGTTCAGGTCTCCTCTCCTGGTTGCATTAACTGTGATGACAGCTTGGACATGCTCGAGGTAGCGTACAAAGTTTTCTTTCCCCTCACACGCATCTGTTTGGAGGGTCAGTACCAACTTGCCAGTGGGTGGTATTTTCCTGAGGGCAGAGAGAGGAGAAGGTTTGTTAAGAGACGGTAGGCATGTCATAAAAGGCGGTTTCAACACAGCATCTGTAGCAGAAAGAGAGAGTGCTGTGGGATTAATTATTGAGACTGACTTGGGTTTTGCTTTTCAAGTCAACTGTGAGTCTGAACATAGGCTCCATTGTTACTGTCCTCACATCTAAGTCCCCTTGGAGTCACTTGCAACTACATCTGTCAAGTAGCCTGACCACCTTCCACTTCAGCTATCTCCCAGATTCTCCCTTGCTAGCATCATGGGCATCTGCTCAGTCTGTGCAGGTCACCTAAAGGTGTCAGGGATTTAGTTCCTCAGGGAGAATCCTCTACCAATGACTGACAAGATGTGTTCCATAAATGTTTGCTGGTGTCCCTGTTTCTTAGTGGAATGACACAATGTTCCAAATTGGTAAGACCTTGTCCTAGGGCTAATTTTAGGAGCAACTCAGATGAAGGCAAACGTTCGCAATGACTTTCTTTTTATTTTTTAAAGAACTTTTAAAATTTGTTCTTTGACAGTTTCCTACATGTATACAACATATCTTGCTCACATGTACCTCTCATCCCTGACCCTACTCCCACAACATGTCTCCCTTTTTATTTTCATGTATTAAAAAAAAACAACCCACAAAGTCCAATTAATGCTGCCTGTACATGCATGGGTATGGGGCTGTCCACCAGAGCATGGGTAACCTACTGGTGGCTACAGCCAGAGTAAAAATGACTTCTCTTTTCAGAGCAGCCAAAAATTGCCAGAATCTCCTAAGGAAAGGGTGGAGCCCCATGGGCCTCCTCTATTTTTGCTGGAATGTTACAGATTGTGTGCAGGTGAGCATAGCTGTTGTTCATTTAAAGGTGCAGAGGTGTTGTCAGGGCCAGAGAAAAGCATTTTACACCACTCTTCCTCCTCCAGTTCTTACATTCTATCTTTCTCTCTTCCCTCGTGGTTTCTGAGTCTTGGGGATTTTGTGTAAATGTCCCATTAAGGGCTGAGCAGTCAGTAGTCACTTATTCTCAGTACTTTGTCCAGTTACGAGCCTCTGCATTGATAGATAGCTGTATTGACACTGCAAAAGGAAGTTTCCATTGTGCTTTTGGTTTAAAGTGCTGCAGACCTTAATGAAGGAGAGTGCTTTTTTAATGGTTTCTTCAGACTGAAGAGTTCTTATTGCAGATGCTTGGGATTAGAAGTGCTTTATATTTGGAATATTGGAATATGTGTTTATGCATAGTAAGATACTTTGGAGGTAGAAGCCAAGGCTAAACAGAGAACTCATGATATATGTTTCATATCCTTATATGCCATCCTGAAGGTAATCATAAATAACATTTTTATCAATACAGTGATATTTTGACCAGAATCTGTCACATGAGATCCAGTGTGAGATTTTCCACTTATCATGTAATGTGGAATCTTGGAGCATGTTTGATTCTTAGACTACATTAAACTGTGCTACCACTAAAGATGCCAAGTTGGTTTAATTCATTCTAAAAAAAGATCTGATGCTTTGGGGAGGTTTATTTTTTATTTTTTTGGCCAGAGTTGGAGACCCTGGGAGGCTAGCCCAGGCATTTGCCATACCACCTCTCCTTATAGTAGTAGTAGCCAGAAGTTTTCTGACATGTCCTGGTCCCTCAGTCTGGACAAATCTCTTTCAGTCATGGTCCACAGCTGTTTATAAAATAGTTATTCAGAGGCTTATGTTAATTATAAACTATTTGGGCTATAGCTCAGGTTTATTACTTGCTAACTCTTCCTCTTAAACTAACCCATGATTGTTATCCCTGTTTAACCACGTGGCTTGGTACCTGTGCTTCAATGCAGCATTCTCATCTTCCTCCCTCTGTGTCTAGCTCTAGTCTGCTGCTCTACTCTTCTGCTTCCCAAAATTCTCATGGAGGTGTTGCCCTGCCTCTACTTCCTGCCACCTTCTGGCCAATCAGCATTTTATTAAACAAATATAAGTGGAAAATATTTATAGCATTATCCCACCTCATCCCTGAAGATTGTCTTTGAATGTGCAAAGCTCTAAGCTCCTCATCTTAGACACAGACTACTTGAGGAACACATGGTGTGATGGGGAGACTGCAGAATCTGGGGACACACTTATGTGGGTTAGAATTCAGCTTCTACATTTACAGGTCATGAGAGATCAGAAAATTATGTATTTAAAGTGTGACTATTGTGGGTGGACCTTGTGAAGTTAATGACTGTGTAAAAACACCAACCACAATGTCTGGCTCATAGTATGTGTTAGAATTCTTCCCTGACTGCTTGTCTATGGAATATCCTCTCTCTACATGGCTTTGCATTTAGAATTCCAAATGATACATATTTATTGGTTCTTAGGGATAGATAGATATTTTAAAACATGTGTCTTGTAGAACATATCTACAAAAAGATGCTTAATTCACATGACCAGCTTGGTGCCAAGCCTGATTCTGTGGTATCCTTGGAACCAAGAGCATATGGCAAGATCACAAACACACACAGTGTTTGATTAATAAAGGCATACTTGCTTGAGCAACTTGAATAATGTGATGGTTAACATTGGTTGTCAAATGACAGTTAACATTAGATATAGCACCAGCTAGGTCACAAAGCTCCAGGAACATCTGTGAGGGATCATTTAGATTCAAGTTAGCCTCTGACAATGTCTCTGAGGAGTTGTCTTGATTATGTTAGTTGCTGTACGTGGGACCATTCTCTGATTGGGGACCCTGGAATGTATTATAAAGCTGATCACTGGGATCACTATTCTCTGCTTCTTGACTATGGATGGAATTTGATCAGTTGCCCAAGCTGCTGCAGTTGTGACTTCTCTGCCATGATGGCTGTAGCCTTGAATGATGATCCTGATGCGTTGCTTTGGGTAGGGTACTTTATCATGGCAACTGAGTGAGGCAGCATCAATATTCCACAATACACGAAGCAGCTACTGGTTACAGAGAGTCAAAGATGGTGAGGGAAGTGGCTTTTTGGTCCTAAGCTCTTGAGAACTTGTTGGCAAGCAGTCATAATACCAGTCAGTGTTGGAAGTCAGATTATATTCATGTTTGTATAAAGAGTGTATTTTTAAATGACAGGGTTGGCACTGGCCTATAGAACTTCCTACTGTCAAGGAAGTGTTCTGTACTTGTGCACTCCAATACAGTAGGCACTTGATACATATCACAACATAACACTTAAAATGCAGCCAGAGTGGATGAAGAGTTGAAATTTTACTTTAAAATTTTAACTTAATTATTTACTTATTTGATTGTTACTCCCACATATGAGAGGTGGAAACTGTTTTTTGTTGAACTTGAACCTCATAACAACAACAATATGTAGGAGAGTTCCTGGGCTTCTGTTTTTATGGTCATCAGTTTTTTTTTCCTGGGCTAGGCTCTGGGAAAATGTAGATCTGGCAGCACAGGATTTCTGGTCATCCCTTAGAGGTCTCTAGGATGGCTGGTACCTAAGGTATTAGAGAAATGCTTCAGTCTGTCATGGGGTTTCTGTGAAGATAGGACAAGGTCTATAAGAAGGACTTCAGAAGCGGGTGTCTAAGGGGCCTGAGGTTGCAAAGAATGATACCAAGAATATGTGTGGCATGAATCTGAATGTTATATTCAATTTTTACTTCATAGTCTGAGCTCTCTTGAAAAGTCCAATAAGGAAACTCACAAGCCAACAGCTAGGACAGAACTCATTTTATCTGCTGAGTGCAGATAGCTGGAAATAGATATGCACACTTGAAATCCCAGCACACAGGAAGCTAATAGGAGGATTATGAGTTTCAGGCTAGCCAGGGCTATATAACAAGTTTGAGTTGATGCTGAGCCTTGTTACAAAACAAATCAAAACAAAACCCTACCACCCACCTCCAGTGCACTCTAATATCTTAATGATTCAATCCACATAGGAGATAAACCTCTGGGCATAGAGAAGTTGTTTTTCAGTTCCAGTTATATTCAGGACATTTAGGAACTGGAGTCACTCAGGGATGTTCACTTTCCAGGTGAGTTTGTAAAAATTTTGGCAGAAAAGTGACCCTCCTTCTTTTGAGAAAGTGGAATGTATTTCTTTGATTGTCTAAGAATTAGAAGTAGGACTTATAGCCAAACATTAGGCAGAGCACGGGAATCCCTCAGAAGAGCAGGAGGAAGAATTGTAGGTACCAGAGGGTCAAAGACACCATGAGATCACAGTCCACAGAATCAGCTAACCAGGGCTCACTGGGGTTCCTAGAGACTGAAGGGTCATACCGGGAGGCTGTATGGGTCTGACTTAGGTCATCTGTATATATGTTATGGTTGTGTAGCTTTGTGTTCTTGTGAAACTTTAAACAGGGGAAATGGGGTCTGTCTCTGACTCCTTTGCCTAATTTCGGGACCCTTCTCCTACTGGGTTGCCTTGTCAGGCCTTGATAAGAGGGCAGGTGTTTAGTCTTATTGTAACTTGTTATGCCGTGTTCGGTTGACATCCCTGGCAGGCCTGCCCTTTTCTGAAGGGAAACATAGGAGGAGAGAATTGGGGGGAGAGAGATGTGTGAGGGACCAGGAAGAGAGGAGAGAAGGAGATGTATAAGAGAAGAATTTTAAAAAAGAAAAAAGAGAATTATAAGGAGAGCTACCTTAGGTAATCGCCATTGTTCCTAAACAGTACAGAATAAGAGCTATCTATTTAACATTTACTCTATTTTATATACAGACCTAGAGATGAGGTAGAGCACACAGGGGCATGTGTCACAGGCTGCGGTAGGACACTGTTGTGCAGGGGTATTCTTTGATGTCCTGCAGCAAAGCCTCTACACACACTATGGGATAACTATGTTTTTCAGGGTTTCTTATGTATTAGTTTTTTTCTTCTCACTTGTACTTTGGTTTTACTATAGTGGCTGAATCTAGTTTTAAATAAAAATAAAGTAGAAAAAAGTTAATTCTAAATGAAAAAAAATAAGATCTGTGACCAGGACGAGTTAGCTTAGAAAAGTTTAACGTGGGAGGAAGCTCTGGGAGTAGATACTTTGAATACTCACAGAGTGCCTATTCTTAGGCCATGTTCTGGAGTGCCTTGGAACACTCACCAAGACACTTCAGAACAGGTGCCTTACAGGAGGAGACACACAAAAGCCTGGTACTCAAGTCCTATAAAGAAACCCTGGGAGTTTAGGGGTGTCTCAAATCTTCATGCTGTTGTATATAGCTTTGAGCAATCAGTTATTGACTTCTTCCTAGAAGCAACATTTCTCAGTGTGCCCCATGGAATCCCTGCGCCATAGATCCTCAACTGTATAATCGTGATTCTTTCATTAGCCATTGACAACAGCTATTCTTTTGCCAGTGCATTTGTGAGCCTTCACACTGGGACGTCCATTTGGGGGCTCTTTTTCTGCACACAACTGGATCAGGTGCCTGAGAACCCACACAGGAAGACACTGTGTGTCAGAAGTTCTGTGCAGGGCTGCACAGGTGTTTCAGGGCAAAACTTGCTCTTTTTCTCTCTTCATGCCTTTTCTGGCTTTTATATCAGATTTGAACACATTTCCCCAAATTTGCTTGGAATTCAATTGGAACCCACACTCATCTAGGGCCGCAGAAGTTATTCCGCTGTGGTGACAGGGGATGGGAAGTGTGAGTGGCCTGAGCCCAGCGCTCCCCTCTGCACAGATGATGACGCAGCAGAGTTCATTCTGTTCTTTGCACATGGCTGGCACAGCTGGTCACAGCCGGTTTTCCTTTCCCTTTGATCCTCCTTGAGCACCCTTCACTGAGTCTCTTGATAAAGTTCTTTAGAAAATTGCTTTTCAAATTGACTCCTTCTCTGGGAAGATAAATGCCGTGGAAAGCCATATACCTGACAATCACCACTCTCTCTGCCTTATGAGCTGTTCTGTGCAGCTTGAGTGTCATGGGAAGTGGCTGTTGCGGAGGCTGTTCATTGGAAGTGTGATTCCAGGTCATCAGGGTCTTCTCTGCCAAGTGGCATGGTCATCCCTACTCTGCCCACTGAGTTCTCCTGTCCAGCCTTTGGGCTTTCTCATGCTTTGCCATCTGTGTGAGGAATGGGAAGCGATTCTTCAGCAACAGGAGCACAAATCCAAGGCTGTACCATGGACTGGCCGGGCATGCTCTTAGCCTCAAAGTGTCAGCACTCTGCATGAGATGGTATTACTAAACTGCCATTTTTCTGTTTGCCCTGTTCAGCAACTCCCCTGCCAAGGAGGTAGGTGAGCCTTAGTGCTGACACTAGCCACTAGCTGCTGGTGACTGCCTCTGCAAAAACTTGGAAACAGATCAAATGGAACTGTAGTTACCAGCTATATTTCCCCATCTTTAGTGCTCAACAGCCATCCAAGATCATTTTGGATGGAGCAGTTGTTAACACATGTCACTCCCCATAAATCCTCACAGCCTCCAAATTTCTCAAGAAATTCTTTTAAACTCTACCAAGAGACACAGTGGTCAAAACTTTTATAACTGACTTCAGGTACATGTAGTTACACTGAATAGTGTTGAGCCCTAAATGTCCCAGGCAGACATGTATCCCAATGCTCTGTTCAGTTACTTCCAAGGACACTGGTTGAGCCACAGTGACAGAGTCTTAGCAATGGCAGTTATGGATTTTTTTTTGGCATGGAGGGACCACTCCATAGGTAGGTTTTCAAAGTCTTCAGGAGACTTACTAAAAAAATCCCCCAGGTATCACTTTCTTCAGTGTAGACTCACTGAGACACACACAGGCCCCTATGATTCCACTCAAATTCAATCTTGGTCAATCAGTAGCTAGGTGACCACCATCATGCCCCCAACCTTTGCCAGCCTCCTCTCCTGACTCATAAAGACACCACTGAGCTCCCAGAAGGACTGATACAGAGCCTGGTATAGGGCCCAAGATTTGGTCATACATTAAGGTCAGAGTCATATAGTGCAAAGAGCCAGGGCGTTGCCCTTTTTCTTAGTTCTGGTTTGGTCTCTCTGGACCTTGGACATATTTCTCATGCCTTCTGCATCTCAGTCTCCTCATCTGTAGGAGGTAATAGTGATAGAATCCATCTCTCAGGCTAATATTGGCTATGTACAATATATATAAAAGCTTCCAGGAACTCTTTAGAATAGCCATTTTTATCTTGGATATTCTAAGAGACTAGAATTTTTTTACTAGACCTTATGACCAAGTTAAGAATACAATTTGAAGTCATTTAAGATTTAGCCTGATATTCTGCTGTGTACTCAGCCTATTAGATTAACCTACCTTTAAGAGAACAGTGTAACAATCAATTTTACTTGACTTGGATTTCCCATATAATCTGCTTTTACAGTTTAAGCTAATGAATAGCTTTAATCTTAAATTATCCATGCCCCTGTCTCAGAGAGCAATACAGGTATGTTATGATAATCATTTGTTTAAAACAGTGAACAGGACAAAAGTAACTTTCTACAACAAATATTGGCAACGAATGTTGGAAGCAGCATACAGATATTTGATAGAGGCATACTGCAGTACTGAATGCTTTAGAGTCAGCTGAAGCAAATAACTTAATTCCCTGCAAAACTGTTAAAGATTTCTATAAAGTATCCTTCATCCCTTCATCATGTGATGCTGATTAATGAATACAGACCAAAGCCCCTTGCTAGGGACACTTAGACATCAGGCAGACATAGGTATACACACAGCAATAGTGGCAGTCATCACAGACACAGGACACAGACACAAATATGCATAGGCCAGTAACTATAATGGCTGACAGATAAAAGACACAGGAAGAGAAGAGGAAAATTCAAACTTGGGCTCATTCTTGGTCAAATCAATCCACGGAGAAGTGCTGGCCTTTCTTTCATTAAACACTGATGCATTTTGGTGCCTCTGAGGCTGTCTCTCATGCATTTACCTGATGCAAGTGTCTATAAAATTACTTGGAACATGTGCTTTTAGATGATCATGGGTCCTGATCTGAATCTTTGCATTTATATTCAGTATAGACTGATGCTTTATGAGATTGTGGGATGGTTTATGGGGAAAGTGGGCATAGTCTGCAAGGATGTCTTTTATGTCACTTTTTTGGACTCAGTGAGTAGACAGTGAGGACGCTCATCCACAGAGGATGCTTATCCATGGGAGGATGTTTATCTATGGGAGAATGCTCATCATGGAAGGATGCCCAGTCAAGGAGGATATTGATTCAGGGAGGATGCTCAATCAGAGAAGGTGTTCATCCATGGAGGATGCTCACCAAATACTGTTCATCTAGGGGGATGCTCATTTGGGGAGAATGCTCATCGGTGAAAGGATGCTCACCTATGGGAGGATGTCTGCTCACAGGCAGATTGTCCACCATGAGAATATTCTAGTTCATTGGAGGATGAACATCCAAATCCTTCCATTGAAAGATACTTTAAACATAAGGCACAAATTGGAATTCATACAAGAGCCAGACAGTTATTTCTTCCAGAGTCTTAAGAAATTATTACCTTACTTTTTCCTAAAGTGTAAACTATAAGTGTTTGAAATCATAGATGCAAGGAAGAGGTAAAGCTACATTGATTATGTGCCTACCATGTGCCAGCTTTATACTGTGTGTCACTATCACTATCATAAGCCTGGTAAGGAAACAATCAGTTCCATTGTGCTGGTAAAGGGTAAAAGAAGATGCCCATCTGGACCTCAAAGAGCTCAAGACATGTATTTATTCACATGGGAATAAAGCCTGCATTTTAATTTTTGCTAAAGTATAAGAGACACTTAGCTTCACTTTTGTTCGTAGAAACCAATACAGAATGGTCTGAGCACTTTCTCAGATCCTGGTGTGAGAGCTTTTTTACATCATACATTTTGAATGTCTTACAGTAACCTTTTAAAAAGATAGGGCCTTGCCATGTAACCTAGGCTTTGTAATTCTGTGGCCTCAGTTTCTCCAGTGCTGAGATCACAGGTGTGTGGTGGTTCTATCCTGGCTTTGCAATGGCATTTCCCCAATCACTGCTCTAAGTTTATTGTGTATTTTAGATACTTACAATAAGTTAGATTTGCATTAAAACATCTTGTTTAATTTGTTTGTAGGAGAGAATAAGCACTGTTTTTAAAATCACAGATTGACTTTTAGAAACACTGTAGTGTTTTCAATAAAATTTACTTTCTTTGTAACCCTTTATATTTTCTATAATAAATTAAATTACTATTACATTATATTGAGATGTGGTTTGTAGATTCCATACTGCTAAAGGGATCAGATCACAGAGACTAGAAACTGGTAAAATTGGGGGTCAGAAAGGTCAAAAGCATGGTTGAAAGGTCTAAATTGGTAAGATCCGAATTCAGATCTGAGCATCCAAGACCAAAGGGAAACAGATTGAGAGAATACCATCTTAGCATGATTAAGTCTTAGTAAGCTCAGATGAACATCAGAAAAGGCAGGAGTAGAAGGTGCCTGAAAAGAACAAGGAGGTGAATTTCTTTTTTAAACCATCATTAAGTGACGTACATCACTGAGGTGAATTCTCACAATGGGAAACTCAAGCAAGTGAAAAATTATTACATGCAACACTGTAGCTGCATCTCACAAATTTAATGTTGCACAAAATCAATCAGAAGCACCTATGTTGTCTGATTCTAATGAAATTCAAGAACTTGTAGAACTAATCTACACTGAGAAGAATAGAACAGTGGCTGTAGGTGGCGTGGTGTCCTGATTGGAAGGGAACAGAGGGAACATTTCTAAGTGGATGGATATGCCGTCTTTCTAATGGGTGATAGTTTCCCAATCACACACACACACACACACACACACACACACACACACACACACATATATGTATATATATATCAAAACTCACATAAAACTGGTGAACACATCTGAAACCCTATACCACTCTGGAGGCTGAGGCAGGAGAATTATGAGCTCAAGTTAGCCTATACTACACTGTGATATCTTATTTTAACCCTGTTCCCACAAACAAATACCTACATTCTGTGATTTTCATGGCATATATATAATACGGAAATTATTAGCTTCATCACTAATGGATCAATAAGGAAAGAAATGAAATGAAGCAGTCTCTTTACTGACCAATTCTCTTGTCACATAAGGGAAATGAGATGGAGAGTAACTATATCTGACCCAACCAGTGGCTTCTGTGTGGAGAGCTCACTCAGACCCCTCTAAATCACAGCCTATTTCATGCAGAATAAAATCAATTCTTTCTTTTGTCCTACGGATAAGAGTGGTAGTCCCACAATGGATTGTTCTTCAACAGTCAACATAAAATACATGCAATGAAGGTGGTCAAATCTCACAAATGCAATCTTCTAGATAAGAATATAGATATAAAAGAGAACATAACATAGGTTCCATTTATATTAATTGCAGAATAGGCAAATTAGTCTATGGAATTAGAATAGTGATTGTTCTTGGGGAGATGATGATGGAAGAGATTACAAGGTGTCTGTGGGACATTAGTCATGTTTTATTACAGACCTGAATTCTTGCTATATTGGTTGATCAACCTGTGTACCTAAATGTAATGATATGAACTATGGGAATAGTTACAGCTTAGGTTCTGAGTTGCACAACTGTGTTCTGGGTCATTGTCCCTCTGCATTTGTGCATCTCTATAGCTTTCCCCAGAAGTTGGTTGTCCCAGATGAAACTCAGCATGGTTCCTGTCATGGAGAGGGACCTTGAGATCATCACCAATGAGGGTACCTTCTACATCTCCCAGAAGAAGTATTGCCCCTACTTACTCAGGATTCTGCACAGAGCCTCCCACACAATGGAATCTCTCAGGGACAGTTTTCCAGTCCTTTGCCATTTTCACCATGGCACCTGCATCAAGGACGCCATAGCCAAAGAGGTGATTAAATTCCAGGCCAACCCCATTCCGTCGCCACTGATGAACCTCATCATGAAGCTGGTTCCTCTTGGAGGTGAGCACTGTCAGATGCTGCATGTCTCTCCAGGTCAGATCCAGGCTGGTTCCAGGAGGCAGAGTGCAGAGCAAAGAAAAGAGAGAGAAAGGAAGAGACACAGGGACTAAGGTGAGGACCACTTAGGACATGTCCCTTTAGGAGAGTTTTAACTTTTAACTCAAGGAAGATGTTCATGTACTATCTAGAACCATTGTATATGTTAGTTAAAATATTGTTGCTATTCTTACTTTTAAAATGCATTTCAATAGAGCCTTTTACACGTACATTGGAATAGCTAAGATGAAAAAAATTGGTAATACCAAGTGTTGACAAAGGTGTGGAGAAACTGGAACTTTGATGATATATGTATAAATCATTGAAAAAAATAGGCTATATCTACTAAGGTTGACCATGTAGCTGACATAGCCTAGTAATTCCATTCTTAGATATGTATCTGGTAAAATATGCCCATATTTAACAGATACGTACACAGCTAAAAATTGTGTCTGTGTAAGTATTTATTTTAATTAGTAGAGTAAAATTTTGAGGTCCAACTTGTGGAATGTAGGATACTATATCAAAATGAAAATGAATAAATTATGATTATTTCTAATAATATGTAGACAATTTTTTTTTTGATACAGGGTCTCATGTAACTCAGACTGACCTCAAACTCTCTCGTGGAGCTGATGATAACCTTGAACTCTTGATTCTCCTGCCTCTACCTTCTGAGTCCTGGTATTATAGGGATGTGCGACCACATCTCATTTACGTGATACTGGGTTCAAACTCAGGGACTTGTGGGTGCTTGGCAAGAACTCTACCTACTGAGCTGCCTCCCCAGTCTGCTATGAATGAATCTTACCAATATAACACAGAACTGAATAATAATAATAATAATAATAATAATAATAATAATAATCCAGGCAGAAAAGAGGATGATCTAATTGAGATACTGTTGAATGCTTCCCTAAGAGATTATGTGCTGAAAGCTTGGTTCTCAGTGGGTCATTGCTGGAAGATGGCAGATGCTCTAAGAGGTTTTGTGGGAGGGTATGAGTCATTGGGGGCGGTGCTCTCTGGAAGCGTTGATAGAATTCTTGGGGCTCTGGTTAGTTCTGGAGAGTGGTGGTTATGAAAGAGCAAGCCCAGCCCTTCCCCAGTCTCTGACTTCCTGTTTAATCATGTGATTCCTTCTTTAACCATTTGATCCTGCCATGACCAGAGTGGTCCCCACAAGAGACTAAACAGAAGGGACACTTGGTCTTGGACTTCCAGTTTCAACATGTGAGCTAAATAAACCTCTTTTCTTTATAAGTACTTAACATCAGATATTTTGTTATTGCAAAGGAAAATGGACTAATAGAGGGAAATACTATATGATTCCATTTGTTTGAAGCATAAAAACAGAAACAACTCATTTATGCTGTTGGGAATTGAGTTTGGGTTAATTTTGGGAGTCACAACTGCAGGGGGATGGGGGGCACTTTCTAGTCCTTACCTTGATTTTTTAATCTTGGTGCTCACTATCTGGTGTACCCCATGTCTGAAATGAGGCTATCAGTTTAAGGTAGGAACAATACCTTCAACACATTTGTATGCCCAAGGCTCAGGACAGACCCTTGACAATGTTTACTATGGTGTTTGGAAACTAGTGTCCATTACTAATCAGGGTAGGTTCAAGTGCAGGCCATGACTTATTTGTGATCTAGGAAAACAAGTCAGTGCCCAGGCAATCTGGGCTGCAGGCTAAAGATCTCTCTGGGGGGCATTTGAGATCCTTCCATTTGGTCCACATCATAGACAAACTGAATGATAGTCTCTGGGTGTGAGAAGGAGCTGCTGGGGATTGTTAGCAATCCCAGAGTGTCCTAATAGACAAGACTGAGATGAGTGAGAGAGTAACCAATGTTTGAGACCATCTTGGGGCACCTAATAAGACTGTCTCAAAAATTAATAATCATTAGCTGATAAAATAGATTAGAATAGGAAAGACAGTGGACAGATGTAAAATGATATTAGTATTTCCATGAAACATTTGGGATTGGTGTGTTGGGTTGCAATTAAGAATTAGTTTTTTACTGAAAATCATGGTAGGGGTGTAACCCTGTGAACTAGCATTTTCTTCAGAAACCAACCAATCAAAAGGGTGAGGATTCTTCTTAGGAGCCAAACAATCAAAAGGACAAGGAATGATAAAATTCATTTGGCAAAATTTTAACACATCCAAAGTTCATTGGTTTGGAACTCTGAATCTGAGCCAAGTGCTCCAGTGAGTCACATGCTCCCCAGACCCAGAACTGTGGCTTCAAGGGAGATGGTTCCAAGGCAGGTCAATGTGTTTGGGAAGATTCTGAGCACACTGGCACATCCAGAAGCTGATTGGTTGTGGCTAACTTTTCAGGTTTTGCTAGATTGGGATGCTGAGTTTACAAATCCCAGTAGTGTTGACAATGAGAATGCAAGGAACCCATCGTTGGAGGGGTTTTCATGTCCACCATACTGAAGTGTTGTGCCCCCAATGCATAGGGAGGATCACCTCACATACTCCTCTGAAGTTTTCCTCTTGAGTGGGTTATCGGGGGTAGAGCATAACAGAGAGACTGTCATTTCTGAGATAGATGAGACAAGTCTAGACTCATTTAACTCTGTGTGTGGCACTGTCTGGGCTAGCTGTTTATATACATGTGTGAAGTAAAGTTGGGTTCTTCTAATTGCCTCTCAGAGGAGTTTTAGGATTGAGAGAATATGCTGTTCTACAAAATAGATATTTCATTAACTTGCCCAAAGCTTTAACCCTACTATATAAGCTCAAGATTCATAGGCAACGGCTATTAAATAATGTCAAAATAAAATTGCAGAACATCTGCAATATTAAAGGCTGTTGTGTTGGAGGCTATAGAATAATATGACACATTCTTCACTGTTCTGTGTAACAGTTGATCTACTAGGTTACATGTATGTGGAAAGATAGAGCACATGACATGTTCCATACATGTCTATTGAGTGTCTATCATATCCAGGCACTGGGCTAATAATAGCCTTGTCAAAGGAAATTTCTTACCTTTATAGAGTGTGTAGCTGAGGGGGCAGGTGGACAACTCAATATTAAAACAGTGAATATTTCCATGATATAGGAACTCAGGTTGCTGCAGGAGCCATTAGTGTAGACCCTGAGATGTCCCAGGCACAGAGCATGATTGTGGTCCTCAACCTCCCCAAGCAGGACCATTTGGGAAATAGTGATAAATGTAGGCTCCCAGATCTTTTGAAGCAGCACCCATGAAGCTATGAGCATAAGAATAGGAGTAAGATAACATCCCAGATGTTTTCTACACACACGGATAGTAGAGATCATGGGCTTAAGATGTGTTTTTGATCTTGGCACCATGTTTTAATCATCAAGGGATAGTAGAAAGAATATGTCAGGGCATTTTGAATTCCATGGGATTGATACTGATTCTATGCTGGCATTGCCTCTCCCGGGTCCAGTGATCAGGATGAGAAAAACTCCAGCTTTAGACTCAAGCAACCAAGAGAGAAAATCCCATTGTGCGAATTTGGGTAAATTTAACATCTGAGTCCCAGCTCCATATGTTTGCTATGGGGAAGAAGTCTTGAAGGTTTGCTGAGTAGTAAGTGTATATTATATGTGTAACACAGATCATGTATGTAAATTATCTCATGCAGTATGGACACTCAAGAAAGAGCTTGCCATCAGTTCTGAAGCAAGTTAGGAAAAAAAAAAAAAACAGCTGAAGTATTGACAGTGACATTTAACAAGTTATTTCAACCTTGGGGATGGCCCAATTTAGAATATTTTACAGATAATATGTCAGAAATCAGGACAGGATATTGCCCACATGGACACTGGACAGTATCAGAAGTTGTCTTTTTCCTTTTTTTTTATGTCTCTTTGCAACAGATGGAGACCACTACAGAAAAACACAACCAATCTAAATGCAGAGCTGTGGAGCCCAGTTCCAGTTGAATCATCTATAAAACATTCCCACACTCAAGGCTCAGGGAACACTGTAGAAAAGGGATGAAAAGACTGTAAGAAGCAGAGCATCAGGGTGTTTGCTAGGAGATTTTGTCTTCTATCAACATCACCAGCTACACCCATGAACTCTCACCAACATGATTGACCAAACATGAGCTGAACAAGGATGCTAAACTGGACAGAGAGAAGCCCATAATGCCTCACACTTACACAACAAACTATAGACAATGGAGGGAAGCTGGAAGAGGTGCCAGGAAAGAGCACAGCAATTGGTTGTCTAATAACAAGTGGTCAGCCCTGAAATCATACATACAAATAACACTATATAGATGGAATAGTTCATATATATTAATATGTATGTATATATGCATGCAATAATAATGAGAAAAGAGGTCATCTATTTGGAGGAAATTTGGGAGGGGTGTATGAGAAGGCTTGGAGGGACACAAAAGAAGGGGGAGATGGTGTAATTATATTATAACTTCAAAACTGAAAAAAAATGGAAAAAATAGGACCTCAATTTAATTCAGAATATCAACATGCTCAATGACACCACATTTACCAGCCTTCTTTGAAGCATGGGGTGGTCTTGTGACTATTTCTGGCCAAAGAGAAAGAAGTAGAATCTCTGGGAGAGGTTTCTTGGAAAGCTCATGCAATAAGCATGTGTGTGGAAGAATGGTGATTGGTCAGTGTGGATTCCCATAGGCTCACCTTCCTTATTCCAACTTACTGAGACTGTCCATTTTTTGTGTGAAAGACCAAGGCAGGTGACATTTTGCTTACCCAAATTCCAAGGAACTGAGTTAAGCCTCGTGCACTGAAGTTGAAAGGCTGAAGAGAAACACTTATTTGGGTTTGCAGTTGAGTGAGCAAAGCCAGATTAGATCCCAGGGTCTGTGCAGACCGTGTGACAAATGGTTTCAGCTTCTGATAATTCTTGTCACATGTGAATGAGTTTTGGTTTCTGTGCTCAGGAGGGCAGAGGTTTCTGTCCTTCATAGTCAAGTTTTGAATGGTACTCTTGTCATGATGTCCTAAAATTTCTACCAGACTTTTGTTGGAAGAATCATCATTTAGGCTGGTATAGAGAGGACAGAATGTTTTCCTCTTTTGTCCGTTTCTGTTTTTTGAGACAGTGTTTCTCTGTAACTCAGGCTGGCCTTTATATGCTTACATGGCCTCAGGAGTTTATATGCTCCTGCTTCAGTCTCCTGACAGCTGGGAGTTCAAGCCTGTTCTTTTGCAGGTCAGTGAATGAAGACAAACAAACATATCTGCTTGGATACTGACACTAGAAACTGTGGTTACCTAGCAACTTGTGACAAAATGGGAACTTAACTCCCCTACCTGGGAAGCCTGAATCCAACCTCTCACAAGTTGATGGGTGATCCCATCTCTGAACTTGCCATATAACCTGTGTGTATAGTAACATAATTTCTGGAGTCCAAGTGAATTCCTTGAATATAATCTGGCCTCTCACTTCTCAGAGAAGGTAAGCAGCACCCTAGCAAGCATTACCACTGATGCTTAAATCTGAGCTATACCCAGGAGGCGCCACATGTGGCCTTTCATAGGAAATGGTCTCTTATCTGCCACCTAGAGGCCCTCCTAGTAAAACGTACTTCTTGGTCTGTTCTGCCTGCCACCTGCATTGTTTTGGTGCAGAGAAATGGTTTCTTCTCATGTAAGAACAATCCCAATAGTCCTTCATCTAGCTAAGAGCATCAGTAGAGTGAAAGAGCTTAGTCACTTACAGAAGACAAAGGAAATTTCATGAAGGATGACATATTTGTGTGCTGTATTTTGGTGTGTAAATGGATTGCTGATTTGTATTGTGGGTGTTAGATTCTTCTTTTCTCTCAGGTATATAGTTTTATGATGTATGTGTATGACGGTGTTATTTAAGGACCATGAGCAATTTAAAAATGCCTGTCAGAATCCATTAGCCCTGACTTTCTAGGCTCCCACATCTACATCTGTCTGTGGATACCTGGCATGTGAGTGGAGAGGCACACACTAGTACACCCTTCAGAGATGGCCCCCAGCTCAGAGGCGAAACATACTTAGCTTCTAACGCCAGTGCAAACACTCCAGCTGCCTCAGGAGCAGCTGCAGATGTTCCTGAGTGTCTCAGAGTACAGTTGCCGTACAAGTCTGTGGTGGCCTGGAAGAGAAGATGTTGAGTAATGAATGAACAAGGCACACAGTTTAAGCCCTAGACAATGAGGGTCAGGGTGAATTTATTTATCGTATTTATTTTATCAACACTGTTTTGAGTAGTCAACAGTCAAGGGTGTTGAGCTGCACCAAGCTTGGCTTTCGAACTCATCATTGTGAGTCCATCATGAGATATCATAACTTGCCTCAGCATTTCTTTGCTCTTCCAGAAGGAAAAGGTGGTTTTTTCAAAGTGAGAAGACTAAATGTCTGAAGAAAGAGTAAGTCAGTGTATCTAGAAAGGGCGGGTTATTAAAACAAAGAGCCCTGTCCACCTAAAACTTCTGAAGAGATTCTGATACATGCTAAGAAATCCTGGTGTGTGCTGGTTACCTCCCTACTTTATTTAGGGAGTACATGAATACCCAAGTGGCAAAGAGTTTTTCGATGACAATTTTATTTTCATTATTTGTGAGAGCCGGGTTTTTATTGAGATAATGTATAAGCCACAGAAGTCATTCTTCTCTACAGGGTTCTCAGGAGAATTTATTATTTTGAAGAACAAAGGATTAGGAAGGTTTAAAGATGGTATTCTGGGAAAATTGCAATATTCAAAAGAAGAGCCCTTCCCAAGCAAGTAGAACAAGCATCATAGGTAAGGGCTGAAGACAAAAAACTCATCTCTTTGGGGACCCTGGGAAAGGGACTGGGCTCCCAGAGGGTAGAGTGAGATACCACAAGCAGAACATGAGGGAGGCTGCCCTCCATTGCTCTTTTCTGACAGAGCCTGAATGAATCAGAGGGTCTGAAGTCCCATACTGTTTAGGAGTTTGCATGGCCTCCTAATTTCAGAAGGCCATCTGGGAGGGCCACAGAAGGATGAATAGTTGTTAATGCTGTGTCTCTTGGAGGCAAAAGTTTTTTTTTTCTCCCTCTTGCTCATCTGTAAGGGTGACTATGGCCAAGGATGAGAACCCAGAGGGGAATATGGAGTTCAAACCTTACATGGAAATAATGACTTTGTTCCAAGCTCCTGTCCTTTTGTGTGGGGATGTCCTAATGGCAGTGGATGTAGCTTATTCACGACTTTAAAGCATATGCCAGATGTCTGGCTTGGAGGACTAAGGCAAGACTGGAATGTGGGCAAAGTACCCAGAGAGGAAGAACCTCTCAAGTGCTTCTGTACTCGGCAGAGGAGGGAAAGTTTGTTATTATACCTGGTTACCCAGGAAGAAAGATGGCTTCCTTAGGGAAAGGAGGGAGGGGAAGAAAGAGGGAGGGAGGTCAGGAAGGAGGGAGGGTAGAAAGGAGGGAGAAAAAGAGAGAGGGAGGGAAGAGAGAAAGAGAAGAGAGAGAGGGGGATGGAGAGAGGGAGGGAGAGACAGAGGGAGAGAGAGAGAGAGGGAGGGGAGAGAGAAAGAGAAGAGAAGAGAAGAGAAGAGAAGAGAGAGAGAGAGAGAGAGAGAGAGAGAGAGAGAGAGAGAGAGAGAGAGAGAGAGAGAGCCCTGTGAATACTGTGTTTTAAAGTCAGGAATTCATTTTATAATAATGATGAAATTGCACTTCTCCCCATGAGAAAATACAAAGCTGGGCTTACCTTTAGGTGGGTTAAGGAGTCAGAGAAGGCCACTCATGGATGCTATTATTATTATTTTGCTGCACTGGGGATTCAACCCAGAGTTGAGTATATGCTAAGGCAGGAGTTTTACCCTTACAGCCTCATTCCTAGCCTGGTGGTGTTTCTAACTGCTGTCATGCAGGGGTGCTTTCTTGGGGCTTGTGGTGTGGCATGATGTCCCAGTTCTTACAATCATTATTCTCATAAATGACATGCTGGAAAACCCATTGATAAACCAGAGCTCATTACTTGTATGCTAAAGCAAGATGATACATAAGGAAATCTACAGGAAATAAACTAGAAAAAGATCCGTCATAGGATCTTCCCACCTGCAGAGGGTAGGTCTCTACCTTGCTTAAGCTCATCGAGAAGTTGGATGTTCTCCTCAGAAGGTGAGAAGGGAATGCAGTTGGGAGACCAGTATGTCACTGAAGGGCCCCAGGCTATAAAGAACTGGACAGGAAGTAGATCGCACATACCACACCAGCCTCAGGATTCCTCTTCCTCCCGTTGCTGAAGGTGGATGCTAAGGTGGAGGAACAGCTCTCGTCATACAGGGCCGTTCTGCCGTCATTTATGGCCGAGTTGATGGAGATCGTCCACATGCTTGAAGCATAGCCGTCACAGTTGCAGTCATCATAGCTGCCGCCGTCCCCGGAGGCCCACACATAGATGCTGCCTTTGCCCCCACGGCCCTGGTAGAGCAAGGAAGATGAGCCAAGTTCGATATTGAAAAATTAGGAGCCGCTGGGCTCTGGGCTGAGGTTGGGGGAGGGTTTCCTGTACAGGTAAAGTCCTGGCCTAGGGAGGGTCAGGATTTAAGCTAATGCCACACTTTATATGGGTTGAAAACTATATTCATGCTATGGGAGATAATGGAAATGATCCCTCTACCCCAGGTACTGATACAATATAAAGTCACGAGAATTAGTAATTTTAGCTGAAAATAGCAGGTTAGCAAAGGCTGGAAGCATTGCTCTAAAATTTACCAATAAACTGATTTTTAAAAACAGCCTTAAAATTTACCAATAAACTGATTTTCAAAATGCCTTAAAGGTAGTACATGCTCATTAGAAAAAGTATCAAAGTATACAGAAAAGTTAAAACCCCTGAGAGACAATCATTGTGATCTTATTCTTACATGTAAGTGTTCAGTGAAATTTAAGCGTACATTTCTATGCTTATATTAAACTACATAAGCTGTATATGTACATATCGGAATGAAGTATATGGTCAACCAGTATGATATAAAAATTTTACATCTGTGTGTATAGCTTTAAAAAAATCCATTTGAATCATAACAGAATCCTATTGGAAATGCTACAAGCTATTTGACCTATGCAAGAGACCAGCTCTGGGAATAAAGCCTAATGTGTAGAAGTAACAAATAGCCAATGACATCTGAACTCAAGTGGACAGCATGGTAGTTATCATATTTGGCCATTAGTTACAGAAAACGAGCTGTATTATAAACGACTCAAGTTAGTATTGCTCCTGCTCAGTCGCTCCTTTTAGTGCTTCATTCTCCCTTTGCCCTCTGTGACTATCCCTTGTCTGCCTTAACCAGGATTAGACCATTTGCTGATTGCTTTCTTTCTTAAGGCAGTGGGGTGAGGGTGGGTGGGCAAGCGGAGAGAAGGAAAGCCATGCAGCGCAGGAAGTGAGGGGCAGTGTACAAGCTCCCCTTACTCCACAACTTGGCAGGGTGGCTGGATGACCCGCTAAAGCAGTGATTCTCAACCTGTGGCTTTCAACAGGCATTTACATTGCAATTCTTAACAGTAGCAAAATTATAGTTATGAAGAAGCAATGAAATGACCACAAGATGAAGAACTGTATTAAGGGGTTGCAGCATTAGGAAGGTTGAGAATCACTGCCCTAAAGGGAGGGGTGGAAGAGAGGAGAGAAGGGAGGGGGATGGAGAGAGAAGAAAGGAGGAAGAAAAAGGGGGCGGGGCAGAGAAAACTCATGTGCGGCCACCAGGGTCTGTAATTCTGATTCAATGGTTTAAGGTGGAGATGTCATTAGAAAACTAGGGAATGGGGGGCTGGAGAGATGGCTCAGCGGTTAAGAGCACTGTCTGCTCTTCCAGAGTACCTGGGTTTGATTCTCAGCACCCACATGGCAGCTAACAACTGTCTATAGTTCCAGTTCCAGGCAAACACCAAGGCAAATAAATAAATAATAAATAAAGTTTTTTTTTTTTTTTTTTTTTTTTTTAAAAAAAAGAAAACTAGGGAATGGATCATCTCCAAGGTCTGTGTGCCTCTTGGCAAGGAGAAGTGGCATTCAGAATTTCTTCTAATAGGATTAGGAATTAATTGGCCTGTGACTGAATGGGTTAATAAGTCCACAAATAATTGTTTGAGCACAATCTGAGAATTGTCTTCAGATTCTTGGAAAATCTATAAATTGGAAGACTCCATCAAAATAAGCAACTGCTCTTGGAAACCAGGACAAAGAGGAAGCAGATGGTTTCTGGTGTTGACATGGAGGGGCATATACTTAGGTTCGGATGTGGGCTTAATGTTGGGATGGATAACCCTCCATTACAAGGCCCTGAGCAGGCTGTCAGGGAGCAAAGTAGCCTTGATGTAGGTGTAGTACCACGTAGTACCGTGGTGTAGGGGTGTCCACCTCTACCTGCATAATTCCATGTATCAACAACACCCTTTGTAACATGTCTTTGAAGTTTTGCCCAAGAGAAGAAGGGGTCTCTTTCCTACTTCTTGGATACTGACTGGCTTTATATCTTTATCTGCCCATCAAAATCTGAAAGACATAAGGGCAAAGATTCTAAACTCAAGACTTAAGGAATCTTGTACATCTCTGCTATGCCTTAGAACTTGGTTATAGAGGGCAGTGAATCTGACTTAGCCTGTCAAGAGCCCAGTCAAATTCACAGCCCCAGCTGATAGTCAATGTAAGAACTCCAGTTTGCCTTTCAGTTGATCAGAAATGCATGAATGAGGCTGTGGGAGGGCACTGGGCTGTGGAGCAGCTGCCATGAATGGAAGTGAAGGCCTTACCTTGCCATTGTGACCTTGAACTCACAGAAATCCTCCTGCCCCAGCCTCTCAAATGCTATCACACTTGTTTTTCTCCTTGACATCTTAGTACACTAACATGCTTTAAAAATTATTCAACTTTTTATTGTGAAAATTATATGCAATGTAGAATAATTGAAATATATAGACTATGGAGAGGAAAATAGAAATTCTTTTATAATTTGTGAATAAATGATTCATTGTGTGATTTAGTGAGTTCTTGACATTCTTATATAGAGAAGCAAAGCATTAGAAATGAACCTAAGGTAATAAAATAGATTCACTTTACTTGGCCTGCTTAAAAATAAATTTTTATTATTATATAATTAACATTTACTCATGTGATTAATAGTATGCTATATTATGTTTTATCATTCTTATTGAAAGATATTTAGCAATTTATTCTCTCCTTTTTAGACATACATGGAAGATTGTTTCTAGTTTTTAAAAACTATTTTTAAAGTGAATGTAATTTTATATATGTCTTTTTTATCTTAGTTTACTTAGAGTTACTAAAGGGAACTTTGGATGAGAAGGAATGCATGAAGATTATTCACCCACATAACCCTATTATTGCTCTTCATAATGACTATAGTGTTAACATCTATAAATGACAAATGCCAATATAAAACAGGGTCTTGCACATGCTGGCAGACCTCCCCTTTCTGACAGGGGCTCATGTGGCCCTGGCAGGCCTTGATCTCCTTATGTTGCTGACAATGACTGTGAATGCCTTGATCCTTTGCCTTCTTCCATTTCTTTTTGTCCCAGAAATGAAGGGAAGAATTATAATAGTATGTGGACCATTTCAGAGGCTGAATTGCAGACTTCATGCCAAGCAGCCCTTGCCAAAATGTGAGCTTTCACTGGGTTTCGGAGGATAAATCAGGACTGCTGTCTCTGAGTGCCCTGTGGTAGGAGGCATCCATCGCCTGCTGAGGCCCTGGCACTGCTGTCACCATATCTGACCCATACTCTGATTAAATTTCATCAAGCAGCACCAGGGCTTTGCCTGACCCACACCTGATTAATCACTTCCCCTCAGCCAGCCCTCTATTTCTCCCTCCTGGATGGTGGCGTTTGCGCCACTCTCTTGCATCTTCATATACTCAAGTGCAGAAACCTGACACTTGTGCCTTGCCCTCTAGCCCCTCATTCTCCACCTGCCCCAAGGATCATCTATCAGCATTCAGCCTCATCAGCACCACAGAGAATTCCTGCAGCTTGTCTTTAACTATGCATAACTTACTTGCTCTCTTTAGTAACAGTCCTGAGAAGAGATTAATAAGGAGCTCAGATATGGTCATTAGAGCCAGTTAGAATTTTCCAGGCTGTCCTGGGTGGCTGCATTCCCTTTATGCAGGAGAAGAGCCTTATGAGTCCGCTCTCATTCTGTCTGAATTCTTTCTTTTGGCTGTCAGAGGAATAGAAGATGCTGGAAGATGAGAGGCTGAGTTCTCTGGTGGCTTGTCTATTGTCTCCTTTCAGGAGGCACATCTGTCCATCCACGCAGTGGACATATGCTCTCTAGTGCTGGGGAGCAATGACTCTAAGTCTCTGGTTAGATTTTGCTCCAATGACTGTAACAGATGGCAGATGGTGTCATACAAGATCATTGGACCTCAGAACATCTTGTGCTTGGGAATTTCCAAATGCCAATGTGGGCATCTCTTTGTCATAAGGCAGTTTCCAAAGAGGCTTCTCCATGTGCCTGCCCTCTGTCTCTGACTGTTAGGGTATCGCCACACCTGGAAACCTCCAATGGTTTCTGTCTTAGTGCCCTTGCACCCAAACAGGATAGCTTTACTGTGTGTCTACATGGATTTCTGGTATCCTATGGTTTTAATTGCACATGGGGTGACTGACTTGAGTATACAACCTAAGCTGACATTTTCTGGTTCTCGTTACAGCTCCTCACTCACTCCTAGGAGTCCCTTTGCCCCCAAATAACATCAACTCAAATCCTGAACTTGAATTGACCTCAGTCTCAGATCTTAAACTCAAGCCTTGTCTCAGGGCTTGCTTTTTGGAGATCTCAAACTAAGGTTGTGTCCTGGTTTTGTTTTTAATGCTATGATAAAAACACTGTGACTAAAGCACCTAGGGGAGGAAAGAGTTTGTTTCAGCTTACAGTTTGCAGTCCGGCCTCAGGGCAGGAACTCAAGGCAGAAACCTGGAGGCTGTGGAGGAGTGCTGCTTACTAGCTTGCTCTCTATGGCTTGCTCAGCCTGCTTTTGTATAGCACAATAGGCTGGGTCCTCCTGTAGGACTTCTAATTAAGAAAATGCACCACAGGCTTGCTGACAGGCCAGTCTGGTGTGGGCATTTTCTTAATTGAGGTTCTCTTTTCCCAAATGACTCTAGCTTATGTCAAAGTGACATAAAACTATCCAGCACAGGTAGAGGTTAATTACTGACCATTTCATCATTCAGGATCTGTTACCAGCTTCACTGGTATGCAGTGAAAAGTGCTTTAACTATAAACCCAACATATATACTACCAAGTCCAAGAGGCAAGATTGTAATAAGGCAAGGAGAAATGTTCCTTTCCTTTGATGTGGGAATCAAATGCAGAGCACTGTGCATGCCAGGAAATCCTGTGACCACCAACACAGTCCTTTTCTTTCCTTCTTGCCTGTTCTTTGCTGCCTCACCAAGCATTTACTGAGAAAACTCAGAAGAGGCAAGCTGACAATTACGAAGATCCAGATAAATAAGGTTTATGTGTAAAGCAGGTGCTAGGCACTTAGGAAAGGTGAAATCTGTGGCAGTGTGTGCCTGTTTAAGGGTCTCTTAACCACTTCTTCATTTCCCTCCTCATTTTTTATGGTTATTATGTTGATCAAACAAAACCTATATGCAGAATGTTAATATTAAAAGACAAAGGTAAGAGTTACCTCTGTGTGTGGATGGATGGATACCATCTTTTCTAGGTGAGTTTTTCTTCAGAGTAAATCAGATAACTGAACTAATGAGGAGGAACACTTGGCTTCTGTATAATAAGCTGTCACTTACAAAATTCTCCAAACTGTCTGAAAAGTGTTATCTTGAAACAAAGCCTTATTCCCACAGCCTGGGGAAAAGCTAAAGGAGAACACATATTTTCCACTATGCCTTGCGCTTTCCTCTTCAAAATATTTGCATGGTGTTGTCTTAAAGTAAGTCATGAAGATTTTTCTGTTTCTTTTCAGCAATCTTGGCATGTTTTACAGAAGCATTGCACTTGAAAAGGCCTTTCAGGTGGAGTCAGGGAGGTTACAGATGGAGCCAAGAGAGTGATCCAGCTCTGAGATGTGACATTCAGAAGCACATTAAATGACAGAAGCCACCCAGGGATGCCTTGTTTCAAGTGCATCTGCATTGCAAATGTGGACAGAGGGCACTTGTCACATACTTGGCTGATTCTTCCAGCTTCAAGTGCCAAAACATGTCATGTCTGCTGGAGAAATGGACACCTGCCAAATGCTCCCCTAGGCTCCTGCTATCTGGCCCTGGGTTGAATGTCGTCTGCTTTTTTTTTTTCCCATAACCATTCATTGAATCACATGTTAAGGAACCAAACTGCTGCTGTGTCAAAAGTTTCAGCCTTAAGTATGTAAAGCAGAGCAGGCCCATTGGTAGGCCTTTGCCTTGTGCCATTCTAACGTCAGGCTGTTCCACATTGATTTGGACTGGCTCAGTTTCAACAACAGATTGCCACAACCCTGTAACAGGACATTTTGCTAGCTTCCCACCAGGCCTTACTCAAGTGTAGGAAGTGATATTTAGTGGATGACATGAAGCTGTTCACTTCCAGGACTCTGTGTTTCTTGAAACGTGTTAAATGTAAGGGAGATAACCCTTCTATGGCACGAAGTCATGACTTACTTAGCAAAGCTGTCCTCCATGGTCACAGGATAAGCAGGGGCTTGGGTTGAAAACTTGCTATTTTTGAGAAGCATGTAAGATTTCAGGTGTTTTTATTTCAGTTTTTCCCCTTCTACTCACTAGGGCAAGGCTGTCTCTATTGACAGAGAGAATATGGAGTATGCAACTTCTAAATCTGAAAGAAAACCAAGGCTGTGTTGGTGAACAGCAAGCTCTATTTTGCAAATGTCCTTGCCTGATTTTAAGCTATCAATGTGATGTCATCAGGAGCAGCTCCATCGAGGCACTGGCCACTCAGGAACATTTCTGTCACTGAGATAAAATTACAACACTTCTCTATGCACTCTAGCTATTCTATTGGTGTCATATTTTTTTCAGTTCATGTGATGTGAGGTGTCTTTCTGTATGCTGTGAATATCATCTGTTAATAAATGGACTGTTTGGACTGATGGCAAGGCATCTCAGAAGTAAACAGGAAATCTGAGCATAGATAAAGGGGAAAGAGGGTGGAGTCAGAAGAGACACCATCCAGTCATCCAAGAATCAACAGGTAAAAGTAACACAGGTGAGCCACGGGCCATGTGGCAGGACAGATGAATGGAAATGGGTTAAATTAAGATGCAAGAGCTAGCTAGCAATATGCCTGAGCCATAGGCCAAGCAGCATGAAATTAATATAAGCCTTTGTGTGACTATTTGGGGCTAGTGGGTCTGGGATTGCAGGTCTGTGGGTCTGGAACACAAGTCAGATGTGCCAGAAACTTCCTATTATATTCATGTTGGTGAGGCTTTATGGGTATAGGTTCTGATGTTAGCAAGCGACATAATATCATAACAAATTCCCAGCTTGATCCTCTAGCTCTGTCTACAGTCTGTCCGGCCCCTTTTCCACAGTCATCTCTGAACCACAGATTTGGGAGTGTTTTGTAGATGTGTCCATTAGGACTAGGCTCCATAACTCTGCATTTGGTTTGGTTGTGGTTTTCTGTGGATTTTCGAATGCTTGTTCTTTAACTATAATATAGAAAGTTGGGTTATTTCTTTTCTTGAGTTTTCAAAAGAGAATAAAAAGGTATTGTCATTGGGCCAATCACCAACCATCTTGTCCATAAACCAGAGTGCCAGGGGATATCAAGTTGACCTGGAATAGTGACCAGGCCTTTCCACAGTTACAGAGTCTGGCATAGTCCCATCCTGTTCTAAAATTGGGAGGTACATTAATTTTCCAGGATTACCTTAATGAAGTACCACAAACTGAGTGTTCTTAACAGAAGAAATTGTCTAGGTACCCTGGAATCCTTAGGGAATCTAGGTCTGGGACTCAAGTGTCAGCTGAATTGCTTCCTCTCTAGACCTTGGAGGAAGTCTCTTATACACCCTCCACAACTTCTGGTGATTTCCTGGCAACTTTGTATTCCTTGGCTTGCATGTGGGTCTGGGAACTGTCTTTATTTTTGTGAAACATTTACCCTTTGAGCATGTGTGTGTGCAAACACTATCATTTGCACTAATAACTAAGGATTTTTATGCTTATCATACTGGTTTAGGGGCTTGACCTACTCAATGTGCCCTCATCTTAACCAATTATTTCTGCAATGACCTGAATTTCAAGTTAGGTTATATTCTGAGACACCCAGAGTTAAGACCTCAAGAGCAGGAATTGGGCACACTATTCAACCCTGAAACAGAGAGGGACATATGGTCTTATATTTCTGTTGAGATCTTTGGCAGAATTCAACAGTGCACAAGAGACTTTTTTAGAGGTTAGGGAAGACTGAATTGCTACCATTGCTAGTTGTCCCAAGCAGAAGATAAAAAGAAGATGTTAGAAATGTCACTGTCCTAGGACCCTTCAGATTCTGAGTCTTTCACACAGAACCACATTATTTTTTAAACCTAGGCTCAGGGAAGACGTCTCCTCATTTAGGGCCAAGTTTCCTCTGGGAGCAGTGGGGGAAGAGGCCGCCAGCTTGTGACAGTCAGGGATGGGAAGGGGGTGTTTCCATTACCTGAACACATGCTCCAAGGAAGAAGAAAGGACTGAAGAAAATGAGTCTGAAGCCAGGGAACACAGCGGGGAGGTGGCCTAGCATCTGGGCTGAAGAGCCCTAGGATGGGCTTCTGTATATCTTACACTATCTGGGACCCAGGAGGCCCACCTCTCCTTCAGCTACATGAGGACCTGCCCAAAACACCCCAATGTTTTAGTTACTCCTGTCTCCTCAAAAGATGTCCTTCAGCTGAGCTACCTGCAGCACAGAGATGAAGCAGGACATACAACTTGGTCACTGAACATCCATATGACCCTGTTGCTCCCAGAATGTAAGCAGCTGTCATGTTCTTTTTCTTTAGCATGTATTTAAAGTGCTATTTTAGGGTCTTAGTATCTCAGGGTTATGATACATGGACTCATGTCATTATGAGATATGTCATTGATAACTTCACCCCTCAGCCTTTGATAGACTCTTGTTAAAATGAAGTATTGGCTACAGCATGCAGGCTGGGCTGAGTCATGGTGCTCCCCACCACTTCCCTCTCCAAGGCTTGCCAGTGATCATGCTTTAAGTTCAGCAATTCAAAAACAGCTTGTGAAGACAGTTTGGGATGCTCATATCACAAGTACTATGGCACTTTAGGCTCCAGGAATCTGGAGAAAAGTCAGGGCACCCCAATGTGCCCTTTTGGAATTCCTGACCCATGAGACTCACGTCTCCAGAGGCTGTGCTCATGCCATGAGGTCATAGAGTAGTTGACTAAAGGTCAACAGTGTAAGGGACTGTGGGCATTTCCCGGTACCATGACCATATTTTACCAAATTTACATCTCATAATGATCCCAGTCCCTTGAAGGATTCCACATGTGACTGTTTTCTAGGCAACAAAGCAGGCTAGGCTGGGAGAATCACTTGCTAATAGGTTCTCATGTTCTAGAGATTGGAAAGTAGTCTTGGCCCAGGAATGCTCACTTGAACCTGGCTCCTGTCCTGTCTAGGTGAACCCTGCCCTGTAATATGAGGAACATCACTTCATTAAATACGAAGCTGTGTTTCCTGGTTGCCCTCCTGTTGGAGACTCAAGCTTGGTGTCTTCTCTTTGGCACCGTCGGGACTCAATGGCCACACAATTTATTGCTCAGACCTCCTATCATAGAAGCACTGGGGGCTTTGCTTGGAAACTGCTGTCCCTGGATCTACCATTCAGTGTGGACAGAGACCACACTGCTTGTAGACTGTTTCTGGCTTTCCACTGAGCAAGTCATGAGAATGCCAGTGCTGGCCCTTGTCTGCCCTGCATGGGTGACTTCATATGAAGACAATCTGTCAACTCAGCAAAAATGTCTTCAGAGTGGGACCTCAGTCTCAGAAGTCTACAAGCTTCCTCCATTGTCCCAATCAGAAAACTCAGGCCTTGTTACTGATTAACCTTCTCTGACTTCCTTGCCTCTCATCCATATTACGACTACTTGGAATTCCTTCCCATGTGCCCCTTGCACTGTCAAACACAACTCTGTGCCTACCTTCCATGGGATCTAAATAAACAAAAAGAGTTATAGACCCACTTCGGTGCCACCCTGCTGCTTTGTCCCCTGTATTGTTGCCACCACTTCACCCTCCATGTCCTACCTCATGGGTGGACTGGGGCCTTGTGGTGACAGGGATGTCTTTACCTTGTTTACACCGTCAGCCATGGCCTGCAGTGTGAGCTCTCGGGGCCCATCAACTGTCTTCCCATTGTCTGTGGGGCCCCAGCTTGCACTGTAGATGTCTATCATTTGAGGCATGTGACTGATGGAGGAGGCCTCAATGATGTCTGTCATAAAGGGCTGGTCCAACATCCGTATACCTGTGCACAGGGATGAACAGAGAAAAAAGACTGAGACAAGCCTGGGTCCTGGGAGGAATTGGGGACTTTCAGTGTCCTCAGAGCATCATGGAGCCTGAGGTCAAAAATCATGATCAGATCACCTTACCCATGTCTTTCCTTGAGAAACTATTTGAAGAAGAAAATTATTCTCCAAATAAAGTTTATTTGAATTCTTAATAGGGAGACATGGTATGGAAGGACATCCTTCTAAGCCTGTAAGTGGGAACCCAGTCTGCAGTGGTGCAGGATTGACCATTGTTGACTGAGGTCAAGGTCTCTAGAGTGAACACAGTTACAATCAGAAAGAAGCAACCGACATATAGCAAGAAGCTCCAGAGTGCAGAGAGCAGGGGGAAGGGATGATGTAAGAAGTGAGATTAAAAAAAGAGGCAGTTCATCACAGCTTAGAAGGAATGTGGAGGAGGACAGAGTTGGAGCAGGTTAGTAATGGGGTACATGGCAAATCTGTTATTCTTATATGTCTTTTGGACATCATCTTGCCAGGTAGGAGTAGAGCCTGATGTTCAGGACTGATCTGGGCCAATCAGAGCTGCACATAGAGACACAAGGAGTAAGGTCAAAAGGCCTTTGTCTTCTCTGCTTCTGACAAGCTTACTGATCATATGACCCTCTCTGGCTGACCACAAGGCCTCCTTAATGTTAACTCACCAGCAGCTAGTGAGACGAGGCAGCTGAATTCTCTAGAGGTTGCTTATTGGTCTATAATATTCTCTGCAAGGCTTTGTCATGTGGGACATGTCAGTTGCAGCCTAGAATGCTGGGAAGCTGAACTGACTTTACCCATGGAGACTATTGTAGTTTGAATGTGTCTTCTAAAGATTTGTGCTGGGCCCTGGGTACTCAGTAGCAATATGAGAACTGAGGTAATTAGGTCACTGTGGGAACATTGCTCTTGGAAGAGATTAATGTAGTTCTCACAGGACCCTGAGTGGGTTCTAGATAATCACTCTTGTACATATTTCTGCCACGTCCTCACTAGAAACTGAACCAATGGGCTCTCCTGTCCTTTGTCTTTCATTTTTCTTTCTTTCTTTCTTTTTTTTATACTATTATTCATTCATTTATTTAATTAACTTACTTATCCATTCCCTTTTTTTTGTTTAGTTTATTGAGGGCAAATGTTTTGGTAAGGTGGGGTGGGGTTTATGCTCCCTGTGGGTGGTGGGACCTTCTTATGTTGGGGCAATAAGGTTCCTTCTTCTTCTTCTTCTTCTTCTTCTTCTTCTTCTTCTTCTTCTTCTTCTTCTTCTTCTCTTCTTCTTCTGTCTATGGATGCATATGGATTTGCATAACAAGAGAAAACAGCTGGCGTATAATCTCAGAGGCAGCCAGTTCTATCTTAGCAGCAGGAGTGTTCTCAGTTATGTTATGTCCAGCCAGGCAGGCAGGCAGGGATTCTTATGGTACTCCATTTCACCGTTTTTATATATACATATATACATATATATATATATATATATATATGCACAGGTTGAGATTCAGGGTTTTATCAAGGCCAAGTGCGGAATACTTTGTTTCACCCCATGCATGCTCTGGACAGGCCTTGCCCCTGGATCCTCTCCTCCTTTCATATTTTCTGTCTTTCATTTTTCAAAACTATGAACCAAATAAACTTCTTTATGTATAATTCAGCCTCAAGTATTTTTTTTAAACAACAGAAACTAAGCTCACAAGGATTATGAAGTGAAGGTCTTAGGCTATGTCCTGCCACAATTTGAATACAGATACTTCATTCTTAGTTCATATGAAGCCATAGGAAAAGGATTGTGGTTAAAGAACATCATTATTCAAGGACATTATTTCTTAAACATCATTCTCTGTCCTGGTATGGAAGTTAATTTAATAATGGCTATTCAGGTTCTTCTAAGGGATGAGAATTGACAAGATATTTTCTTTCTTAAGGCCTTACTTCAGAAAACCGAGTGTTCTCTCTTTCTCCTTTAGTGATGTGAGAGATACCTCCCCATGCTCGCATCAAAGTTTCTCCCAGAATCCCTTTAGCCAGCGGCAGGGTAGCAGATCTTCATGTCCTACCAGAGAGCAAGGCATCTGGATGCCTGGGGTACAGTTACTGTGTGGTCCCTGGGTTCAGCGTGATGCTGATCATGGGCATTTACCTCCAGATTGGTGAATTCTTAAGAATGAATGTCTGTGTTTGATGTTATTATTTCCTCTACTTGATTTTCCTCTCCAACAGAAATAACAGGTTCAGAAGAACAAGCAATAAAGGTCATAGATGGCCGTTTATCTCTCTGCCTCTGCCTTAATCCCTAAGTCAGGTTACTCATTCATGCCAACTAACATTCAATTATGAATTGATATCTTTTCTTTCAGACAAAGCTCATTTGGATTAAGAATTTGTCTGAACTTTTTAGAAGTTACATTTTAAGAAAGCTTAAAAGTACACTTTGCTATGGACCTATGCCTACTCTATTTCCTTAAGAACTGTAGCTGGGCATAGTGGTGCATGTTTGTCATTTTCTTGCTTTAAGGAGCAAGCTCATGTGCTTTCGGATTCATTTAGTGCTAGTGCTAGACACTCAGGCTTGAGCAGCTCACCTAAGAGAGGTTGATGTAGGTTCAAGGCCAAAGCAGGCTACTAAAATGAGATTTTGCTCCAAAACAAATGTTAAAAAACGGTGGATTTAGCTCAGTGGTAGAGTGTTTCCTTAGCATATACATGGTCCTGGGTTCAATCCCTAGCAAGCTAGCAACAACTTAACATAGAAACCACTGAGCTATAAAATAAGACAAAATGTTAAGTGAAATTGTTTCTGCTTTGTGAGTGGTAAGAAACAGAGAGACCAGTGTTCTCTTGTTTTAAGGAGAAAGCTCATATGTTTTTTGAATTTGTCTGTACTAATGACCCAGCCTTGAGCAGCCAACCTCAAAAAGAAGAAAGGCCAGGGAAACTTAACATTGACCAAGGTAGGCCTTGCCTGACCCACCAACTGACTGACGGCAGCCCTGGGTTTGTCAGAGTCAGAATGGGGCAAATGGAGGTGCCTTCAACCCTCCTCTTTACACCTCTGGTTCCCCAGTGCCTTCCTTCTTCATCCTGTCACAGCACTTTTTGTGCTGAACAAGAACACAGGTCTTGATGTGTATTCATCTGCTTGCTTTAGCATTGAGGGAGACAGCAGTGGCCACAGACTGAGAGCTGGACTCATCCACTCTTGGGGCCAGGCTCCTGGCGTTTCTTTTACTCATGTTAACCTCAGGAGAACCGAGGCATGCATTAATTACATGAGTGACAGTATTAATTTTTCAAATGACAGCACTATTAGTGACCAAGACACAGGTACTGTGTGACCTGAAGGCTTTTAGGGAGGGTCCCCCTCTTTTTCCTGTGCTCCCAGATGCCCTGTGAGCTATGGATGAGTAGTGGGAGACAGGAAGAGAGAAATGTCAAAGGAGCTGGGAGTCAGTGTCTTCACATGTAAGGTGCTCTCCTGGTTGACATGACTTGATAGGTGAGGACAGCTACAGCCTGAATATCTGACATTTCCACCCATCCTCATCCCTCAGGTCTGGACGTCTCATTAAAGGTCATATGTACCCTGTCTTTTCCACTATTTCCATGCATTTAGAGACTATCACTGCTTCCCTACTTAGCTTGCACCATGATAGGCCTGGTTCCTGGGGCTTTGAGGGTCCAGTGGATTTCAACAAAACCCTTTTGTTCTATTCCTGTCACTGGTGTGCTCTCACCTAACACAAGGGCATGCTGTCATAGCTAACCTGGGTGCCTCAGTACTCATAATTGGCTCCTTCTGTGCTCATGAATATTAGCCCTAGAGGCTAAGGAGTAAATCCATGCTCACCCAGGTTTTAGGGTCTGAACACTCATCAGTCATGATGCTTATGATAATTATAGCAGGTTTGCTAAAAAAAACAACCCTCAGATATGAAACATATAAACTCACTGAAGTGTTATATAAATTATTGGCCAATAACAATGTAATCATATGAAAGTGATTCATTTGCTGACAGAGATTTCATGTTACATAATCAATAGCATGGTTTTTGTAGTCTTTGAAAAATTTCTTTTACAACTACCTTTTGTTTTTAATTAACACTAAAATAGAATATTGCCATGGACAGTCATAAGATGTTTTGATATGCATTTTTATCTATCTATCTATCTATCTATCTATCTATCTATCTATCTATCTATGGTGGAAACATCAGATAGAGGAGATATCATTTCCTGTGCAAACTCATCTACTCTGATTTGAAAAGGAAGGCAGCTAGGACCAGATCTACCTGGGTCGGCTCCACTTTGGCTCACTCTGGGAAGCCCAGGATGGTGTGGAACTAGTTGCAGAGCCCATGTGCCATCTGCCATCTTGCTTTACTCTGCTTGGAGTGAAAATCATTATGTTACATTGTCTTGCTTCCCCATCCCTGTATTGGAGCTGGTATGAGACAGGTGCCTTATATGCCAGTCACTGTGGATGCCCTCCTGTGGAACAGCCATGAACTATATAAATGGACAGAAGGCAGAAGGTAGCATTTCCCCAAAGGCTGGGCATGGCCTTGAATTTTCTGCAGCATTAGGCTGACCAACCAAGTAATGTTTTTGGGAAGGATTTTTTTTTAAATTTTTGTCCATTTACTTACTAATGACTTTTTAAATTTCTACTTTTTCTCAATCTCCCCTTTTCAGTGTATGCATGGGTGTGTAAATGCAGTGTGTGTATGATGTCTGCATGTCTGCATGTATGATGTATGTATGCATGTTTACACATGCTATGGCATGCTTGTGGAGGTCAGAGGACATTTTTTCAGGAGTCAGTTTTCTCTTCTGGATTCTGGGGTCTTAACTCAGGTCAACAAGCTTTTGTGGCAAGCATTATCTCTCTCAAACCAAACTCTTATGCTAAATAGGTGAAATATGGTTTAAGAGATAAAATTAAAAATAAGGAAAGAAAACAATTGAATTTTATCAATTATACAATCATTCTAAGAAAGACATTTCAAAATAAATAAAACTGGTCTTTCTTTTCAAAATTAATAAAATTAAAGAAATGTTTAGGGTAATATCAATAATTAAATGATCAGATACCTTTGAAATGATTAAAACTTCTAGACTACAATAATAAGCCTGGGACACCAGTCTCTATGTTAGACAATTACTGTTAAGGAGTGGCCTGGCTGGAATTCTTCCTCCCTCCTTCCCTGGATATATGGAGAAGAGGTAGAACCCACTGTGTTCTTAAAAACAGATGCCACAAACCAGGGTGCTCAGCTTTTAAGGTCTCCCTTTAAGGAGATTTCTAAGGGCCATACATGCTCTGATTGGAACAAATGAAGAGGTTTCCATCATGGAGGCTTGCAATTCCATCCTGATTCAGCTGTATCAGTACAGCTGGAGTTTCCTAAGCAGGGACCAGCGCAAAATAATCTCACAGTTTACTAAAATGTGGTCCTTGTATTTAAATTTTGCTTGCAACATGTGTCATATAGAGATAGAATATAATGTGATAGAATTGTAGAGGATATTAAATGAGTAGAGTTTTGTATTGTGCCTGACAGAGAGGCAATATGTTGATTGCTATTAGTTTTGTAATTGTCATTAGGCAAGAATTCGTGTAGTTACACCTTTAGAGTCTTTTGGGGTCCCAATATTTTGAGATTCTGAAAATGAGAATCTAGGAGAAGTCACATTGTACTTTCAACACCTGAATGGCTGGGAAGTTGGTGGATGGTCTTGCACTCTGTTCTGCCTGTAGGGTGCCAGGGCACTGTGTAAAGGGCTCACTAGCAGCTCATTCTGTTACATCCTGGGAAGTTCCCACTGCTGACTGGTCCCCAGACATTCCTACAGTATATTTGAGAAGCAGTAAGTTAGGAGCATCTGAAGAAGTAGCAAAGGTTTTTTGGCTCTGGTAGGAGGGCATCTTTTGTCTCTGGGGTTGACATCACACTGGCTTTGTGCCTTAATGTGCCCAATCTTTTAACTCTACTAATATGCCAATTCTTTCATTAAGTGATCATTAATATCTCAGTGGGTTTATCCATTGACTTCCTCTGTCTGCCGTCCCTTCTTTTCTTTTTCATTCTGTCCTCATATTCAGAAAATAGGATTTGCACATAGTCTGTGAGCTGGAATCTGGTCTGGATTCTGCAGTGCTAATGTGAGATTAAATAGATAGGCACTGCCTTTGTGGAGACCATGGTTACCAAAGAAGAAACAGCAATCAAATCGCCATCCATGACACAGATGACTTTAGGCATCAACTATCAACTTGCCTTATGAAGGAATACCTTGGGAATGGTCAAAGCATTGTTTTGAATGTGACTGTGAGATTGATTCCAAAGAGGATGGTTGAGCCCAAGTGGCCTAAGTGGGAAAGAAATGTCCTCAGGATAGCAGCCAATCCTATTTATACTTTCTAATTCACATTTCACAAGATTTTACCTAGTTGTATTTACCCAGAGATGGACTCATATGTGTATGAGAAGTTAATATACAACAGACAATATGCATACGACTGTATGTGGGGGTTAGTTGTGGCACAGATGGTGTTGGGAACACTGCTTTACTGGTAGGGGAAACAAAGCTGCTAGTCAACTTAGCAGGGCATCTACAAAGTAGATTCTAGGTGGACTGGCGGTCTTGTGTCAAAGTTTGTACTGACCGAAACAAACGCATGGTTAATTATTTCTGACCTACCAAGAGAGCTTGAACACTAACAGGAAACATGAGCAAGGTCTATGAACTGAAGATCTGGATGGGCGGGAAGCAAATGAAAAAGTGTTTAATGTTTCTTTTCTCCTCGTTGGAAAGTTCATTTTCTATTTCATAATTTTACTAAGTAGCATAAGTTGGCTTCTTACTCAAGATGCTTCTGATTCAGCCTCTCATGTTTTGAGATTATAGCTCTGTGCCACTAAACTGTGACGAGCCTTTTTCTTTCTTCTTTTTAAGACAGCTTGGATCAAAATCCACCAATGCTCCTTAATTTGTCACTGCACATCTCCAGCATGCCCGTGCTCCTTAATCTGTCACTGCACATCTCCAGCACGCCACCGACTGGCAATTATCTCAGTTGATCACCAGGTGGTGCTTTAGCCTTGTGAAGCACACATAGAAAGTTCCCTAAGAAAAATTCTCTGGAAGAGTTTGCTTCATTTTTAGTGAAACACATGCACACACACACATATATGCATGCACACACCCACGCACACATGCACGCACGCACACATGCACGCATGCGCACATGTGACAGCTTTCAGAACTGACAACCCGAATGAGTAAAATATTTTCTTCTCCCAAATTTATACCCTTAGGATTATCATGCCATGCTGGTTGTTGTGGTTCATAATGCTTGTTAATTTTATGTAGGTTCTGAGAATCAAGCCTAGGTCTTTGTACTTAAAAGACAAGGACTTTATTAATGGAACCAGCTCCCAGCACTCTAGATAAATTCTTTTGTGAAATTCTGCACCCAGTTCAGACAGATATTTTTGCAAGCACTCTGAAAACAGCTAAGGGTGGGTTTATGGAGTAGCTATTTGCTTTATTTAGGCCTCTAGAAATGCAAGTGTCAACACAAAGTAGGCTTATAGTTCAATAAATTGCTAGGAAAGAAATTATCAAGACAATTGTTAAAAAGAAAGAAAAACAAGATTAGGTGACTGAGTTTGAATGAATTAAGAACCATTTTGAGCAAAACCTCAGAGCAACTAGAAAACCTTTCATTCTCAGGCATCTGATTGAGAACTTCCAAGTCTATCATTTGCCTTTCTCTCTAAGTCTCCACTGATTTTCTGTTCCCATTCCTAAAATCCTTGAAAAGAGGAAAGTATAAAATGTTGGATCCAGTGAGGCTTCAGAAAAGGTTCCAGATGGATCATGTCTCCTTAAAGAAGTGATGGATCATATAAAACAGTTTAAGGCCACCCAGCATCTTTATAAATAATCCTTACACACCTTCTTATGTTCTAAGTTCTGTATTTGATTATCATTAAAATGATATTGACATTGACACAATACTTTAAAGTAGCAACTTTGGGAAATATTATATTTATTGTGCTACGGAATATTACTTTAGCTGTGGAAAGGCGTTTTACTTTTGTTTATGTTGCATTTGCTTAATGATGTAAGGATGCATGCTTAATTATGTAAAGATACATTGCATCTGTTTCATTTTGCCTGCCTAAGACACCCAATTGGTCTACTAAAAAAACTGAAGGACCAATAGATAGGAAGAGAAAGCATAGGTGGGGCTGGCAGACAGAATGAATAGGAGGAAAAAAAATCTAGACTCAAGGAGAGAAATGAGAGAAGAAGGAGGAAAGAATAAGATACCTGGCAACCCCCGGGGCAAAAAGCCAGGAAGACACTAGCCAGCCAGCCATAGGAGCAGGAAAAGTAAGATATACAGAAGTAAGAAAGCTGGTAAGTAAGCCCTGAGCAAAAGGAAGATAAAGAAAAATAGATTAATTTAAGTTAAATGCACAAACCAGAAACATGCCTAAGCTAGGCTGAGCAATCAAAATTAAAACACTAAAATAAAATAAAATAAAAATTTAAGTAGCAACTTTGCATTAAAGTTAAATTCCAGAAGTGACCATTTATGCTGTCAGAAATCAAGATTGTGGTTACTCTTGGGTAAGTATGGGTAATACCTGCGGACAGACAGGGTCATGAGGAAAAAGACTTTGGAGTCCTAGATTCTGTTGGTAACATGGGTTTTACATTTATGAAAATTCATCCACATTTGAGTTACGTGCTTGTGATCTGCCTTTTTTTGGCATCTTATGCTTAAGAATATTAAAAATATGTTGTGTGCAAGTTAAAATAGAATGTCTTCCCCATGCTTCCTTCACCTGTGGGTCTCAGCGCTCCCGCCCAGTGGGACAATTTTGCTGGGCCTTATAAAATTGGAGATAAGAATGTGGTAGCTCTAGAGGCAGGCTGCCCGATATGGTGCCTGTCTCTTGCAGGGCTGGCTTACCTGCCACCTTGGAGTTGTATGCCACACCGACTCCACAGATATTGTTGCTGGCTGCAGCAGAAACTTCTCCTGCACACCTAGTTCCGTGGCTGTGGGTAAATCAGAGATAAGTCGTCTGTGGTTAAAAGATAAGTGGTTAAAAGCATTTGTAGGGTATTTCTTCAGTTCTGTCTGCTGGGAACAGCTTCATCTTTAATAGTTCAGCTGAGGTTGAGTCCACCAGTGGCTTATCCAGTTTTCTATTGATCCACTCCGAAGTGGTCTTCTATTCTTCCCCACTTTCTCCAGTTGTTTCTATCATAAAGAGGTTTCTGAGAACATTATTAACTGTGACAACTGGTCTTTACTTTAAAATTTGATGTATCTTCCAGTGGAAAACACACAGGTTTCCTTGTGTGCCAACTGGTGGCTGGTCAGCTTGAGTTCTTTGGAAGGAGTAGGATCCATGGGTAGGTAGTTATTGCCAAGGTTGTCTCAGCTTATAGGAGTGAGATGTTGCCTACCAATGATGGAGTGATGGGCACTCAGTGTCATTGAATGAGCTTTCCTCTTTGACACAGAAATAGGAAAGCACATTCTAGTAGTTGTGCAGTCTTGGAAAAGAAGAAGTTAGAGGGCCCTTGTTTTTAAGTTAGCTATGACTCTACATAAAAGACTATAAAGATGCTACCACTGTAGTGGACATGGACTCACCCTCCAAATTGTAAGCCTCCAATAAACTCTTCTATATGTTGCCTTGGTCATGATGACTCATCATAGTAATAGAAAAGTCACTAAGATGTAATTATTCTGATAAATGGACATAGCAATAAAACACATCCTAATGACTTTGACTACTCATAGATCAGTGCATCACTCAACCTTTGTCTGGGAACAATTACATTGAGTTGACTCAGACACAGAAAAACAAAAACTGCACGTCCTTTTTCAGATGTAGACCTTAGCTTCTAACCTGCAGTTTCGTATGCTTAACTTGGAGTAACTTTAGAAGCCAGGACATTAGAAAGAGGCTACTGAGAACAGCAGAATGAAGAGAGGGGTCAGTAGAAAACAAGTAATATAAAAATGGACAGAGAAAATATTTGGGGTAGGGAGGCTTAAAGGATTGGAGGGTAGGAAAGACAAGAAGATGAAGGTTAACCAAAAGGAAGGTGATAGAAAAAATATATGAGTATCTACTATTTTGTAACTAAATTTTAAAAATCTAATTTATAGTAAAAAAGAATTGAAAGGAAGACATCTTGCATGGCTGGAAAAGCCTGTTTCCAGAAGCCATAGGCTGTTATGCAAAAATTCTTGCCCCAGGAATGAGAGAGCTCCTTCAGAGCTGATGGTCACAGAGCATCCACAGACCACTCCCTCACTCCCTCAGAAGTATAGGCTCTTGATGGTCCTCTTAGTTCCCCACCATAAATAGATGATAAGACCTTATTGCTGAAGGTACCATACACCTTGATTGCTTGATATAGAGAAATGAAGGTGGAATGGAGCTACAAGTCTCTTCCACACTGGCTAGCTTTCACAGTTCTAAAAGATACTATGCAGGACACTGGAGGAGAAAGACATCAATGGTCTTACCTGCTTGTGAATCCTCTGACCTATGAGACCAACCCACCATGCAAGATGTGCTCACTTGTGTAATAGTGACATTACTGTTATGTGGGTAGCCAATTGCTCTCAGATTGGATTTGAGGCCCTCTCTGCAGGAAGAAATCTATACCTGGAACTTGAAACCTTGACGAAAAACCATGCTGGGAGAGACCATAGGCTCTGAAGATAGGAATGAGGAACTAAATACTTTTGCTTAGTTAAACTGACATAGGTATTTAATCCTATTTGCAGCTATTATAAAGGGTGATGTTTCCCTTATTTCTTTTTCAGCTCTTTTATCTTTAGTGTATAAAAGGTCTACTGATTTCTTTGAGTTAATCTTGTATCCTGCTACATTGCTGAAGGTGTTTATCACCTGTAGAAGTTCCCTGGTAGAATATTGTGGATCACTTATGTATACAATCATATCATCTGCAAATAGAGACAGTTTAACTTCTTCTTTTCCAATTTGTATCCCCATAATCTCCTTGTGTTCTCTTACTGCTTTAGCTAAAACTTTGAGAACTATATTGAATAGATAAGGGGAGAGGACAGCCTTGTCTAGTTCCTGATTTTAGTGGGATTGCTTTGAGTATTTCTCCATTTAGTGTGATGTTGGCTGTTGGCTTCTTGTAAATTACCTTTATTATATTTAGATATTTTCCCTGTATTCCTGATCTCTCCAGGATTTTTATCATAAAGGAGTATTGGATTTTGTCAAAGGCTTTTTTAGCATCTAAGGGTATAATCCCTGACATAAAGTTATACTATACTATAGAGCTACAGTAATAAAAACAGCCTGGTACTGTAGATCAATGGAATCGAATTGAAGATCCCAACATTAACCCAAAAATTTATGAACATCTGATCTTTGACAAAGAGGCCAAAAATATTCAATGAAGAAAGGACAATATCTTTAACAAATGGTGCTGGTATAGCTGGATGGTAATGTCTAGAAAAATACAAATAGATCCAAACCTATCACCCTGCACAAAACTCAAATCCAAGTGGATCAAATACCTCAACATAAACCCAGCCACACTGAACTTTATAGAAAAGAAAGTGGGAAATACCGTCCAATGCATTGGCACAGGTGACCACTTCCTAAATATAACACCAGTAGCACAGACACTAAGAACTACAATTAATAAGTGGGACCTCCTGAAACTGAGAAGCTTCTGTAAAGCCAAGGACACTGTCAATAGGACAAAATGACAACCTACATAATGGGAAAAGATTTTCACCAACCCTACAAGTGACAGAAGACTGATGTGTAAAATATATAGGGAACTCAAGAAACTAGAGCCCAAAACCTTGAATAACCCAATCAAAAAATGGGGTTCAGAACTAAAAGGGAATTCTCAGCAGAAGAATTACAAATGGCTGAAAGGCACTTGAAAAAGTGCTCAATATCTTTAGCCATCAGAGAAATGCCAATCCAAAACAACTTTGAGATACCACCTTACACCTGTCAGAATGGCTAAGATTAAAGACACAGATTACAGTCTTTGCTGGAGAGGTTGCAGAGCAAGGGGAACACTCCTCCATTGTTGGTGGGAGTGTAAACTTGTTCAGCCACTTTGGAATGCAGTATGGTGGTTTCTTAGAAAACTGGGAATCAATCTCCCCAAGGATCTAGCAATACCACTATTGGGCATATTTCCTAAAAATGCACATTTGCACTCCAAAAGCACTAGTTCAACTATGTTCATAGCAGCATTATTCATAATAGCAAGAACCTGGAAACAACCTAGATGCCCCTCAACTGAAGAATGGATTAACAAACTGTGGTACATCTACACAATGGAGTACTACTCAGCAGTAAGAAAAAAATGATATCCGAATTTACAAGCAAGTGGATGGATTTGGAGAATATCCACCTGAGCGAGGTATCACAAACCCAGAAAGATAAGCAGGGGATATACTCACACATTAGTGGACTTTAAACAAAAAGCAAAACATACCCAAGCTGCAAACCACAACCTCTGAACAACTTGGGATCTGAAGCACCTTGGACCGGCATCTTGGAGCCCATTCCCTCCAAAGGAACACCTGACCCAGTCTTGATGTTGGGATGAAGAAAACAGATTTGCCTGGAGTGAATGCTGAACTAAGCCACCTTGGGACATTGGGACCTCTTGCCCTTGCTGGGGAGGAGATAAGGAGATGGGGAGAAGAGAGAGTGACTGAGAGAGGCAGGAAAGGGAAGGGAGTTTGAACAAGGCATACATGGATAAAAAAATGAGACTTTATTCATAATAAAAATCCCCACCTAAAACAAAAAACACAAAAAATCAACCAACCAACCAACAAAAAAATATTTGCTTCTAGCCATCGACAACTACTCTCACCCTTAATCAGAGATCCTCATTTCAGTGAATGGTGTTTGATGTGGAGACTTATGGCTGGCTGTACATGGTGATGAGTAAATGAGGGTGAATGCTCAGCCCCAAACAAGACACGCTGTTCCCTAAAGTTCAGGGAAGATTACCGAAGAGTGACAGAAATAACATAAGAGCTACACCTCACCTTCGCAGCTTGGCCTAACCCCAGGGCTCAACACTGGGGAGAAGGGATGTAAACTACCATCTTCAGAACAAGATGCATGAACTCATAGCAGATGGGGATGCCTACACTGCATTTATCAATAGCCAGGCACAGATTGAAGAGGGGCTAAGGGCTCTGCTCCTATCTGCAGAACTATCTGCTACGGATAGATTCAGGAAGGGGAGGAGCCATTGCCTTCATACCCACTGGTGGCCTCTAAGTGCCAATGGGTAATTCTAATCCAATGGTCATACAGATAATCCTGGTTAAACCAGGATAACAAAACAAAATCCAAAGCCCATAATTTGGTAAAGGGACTAATCAAGCTAAAGGGAGTTGTTGATGGGGATCAGAGAGAGATAAGAAAGGGTGTGGGAAAAGGCCATTAGAATCTATCATATATGTGTGTGGACTCTGCATCCATCAGCCTCCTCTGTCTATGCCCAGTTGCATCTCTTGGAGCTCCTTTAAGTCTGCTTTTACCCTTTGATTCTGAATATATCTATCTGTATGTCTGTCTGTCCATCCATCTGTCTGTCCATCTGTCTGTCTAACCATCCATCCATTTATATATCTTTCTATCATCTATCACTATCTATCCATCTATTTATCGTGTGATATGTACTATATGATCTGAAAATACTAGCAATTAAAATTTAAATAAAAAGAATCTGGGGCTGGAGAGATGGTTCAGCAGTTAAGAGCACTAGGACCGAGGTTCAATTCCCAGCATCCACACAGCAGTACACAGCTGTTTGTAACTCCAGTTCCAGGGGATCAGACAACCTCACATAGACATGCATGTAAGCAAAACACCAAATGCACATGAAATAAAAATAAAAAAAATAAATAAAAAAGGAGGAAAAGAATCTGTGGGCTGGGTGGTGGTGGTGCCTTCCTTTAATCCTAGCACTCAGGAGGCAGAGGCAGGAGGATCTATATGAATTCTAGGTTAGCCTGGTCTACAGAATGAGTTCCAGGATATCCAGAAGTATACAGGCAAACCCTGTCTTGAAAAAAAAAGCAAACTTCTGTGCCTGCAAATGACCAGTTACCAAGGGAAACCAGAAAGACTTGATAGAGGAAAACTGCTGCCAAAGAAGCTAATGCTGCTTGTGAATTTGTTGTTTAATAAATTCTGACACTGTAGAAAACTATATCTTGTCAATTTTTATCACACATGACATATGCTCATGACACAGATGTTCTTGCTCCCCTACATTTCAAGAAAATCCTTCCAAAGTTCATTTTTAATTAGGCAGTTTACTGTCTCAAGAATTTCAGAAGTCAAGGGGAAAATACCTACTCGTTGGCTGGCTTGAAGGTCAGTGGGGACAAATGGCCAGATTATGGGCATATGCTTTGCCAAACTAAATTATCTACCGCATTTCTGGTCATGATCTTGGTAATGTAATACTCTTATTCCTCCCAAGAGAAAGTGAAGTGTATTTTCCCCAACTTTGGATCTGGTCTGGTTTTCCTACTTGCTTTGATCAAAAGAAAGTGGTAGAAATCATAAGCCCCTGGGGCCCAAGGTAGAATGTTGGGGTTTGAGTGTGGAATGTTCTCCATAGGCACACAGATTTAACAGTGGTCTCCAGCTGGTGGCACTGTTTGGGAAGGTTTTAGAGAACCGTTAGGAGGTGGAGACTCTCTGGAGGAAGTGGGTCACTGACCTTGAAGCATTGTAGCTGACTCCACTTCCTGTTTACTCTGTGCTTTATCATTGGAGATGCAATGTGGCCAGCCATCCTCCTGCTCCTGATACCCTGCTCTGCTTACCTGTTGCCATGATGAACTACATTCTTCTGGAACTGTGTGCAGGAATTACCCCTTCTTCCCCGAGTTGCTTTTGTCAGCATATTTTATCACAGCAACAAGAAAGGAACTATGACACAACTTTTTCTTTTTGCAAACCTGGTTAGTGTGAGTGTTACCTTATTGTTTAATTTTCACTTTCCTTTTACTGGTGAGGTAATGTTAGTAATAGTTTCTGCTTTTATTGAAAATTAAGTTAATGAATCAATTTTAAAATGACAGATAGAATTGTATGTATTCACGGAGTGCAATGTGATATTTTGAAATCTGTGCATACCATAGCAAGAATGAGGACAGGCAAATGCATGCCTTGTGTAGAGCAATGATGCTTATCATTTTAAGCTGCATTCTTGGTGACTTGTTCCAAAACAGGATAGAGGGACAAGTTAGGGCTCTCTGTAGGGAAGTGAGGTTCTAACCTATACTGCTGTGACTGAAGTGAAGCCTTTTTGAACAGCCTGCATCAGCTCCTGGGGTGTTCAGGTGACATGAAGCTTTGCCTCCCAATCTCATGGTCTTCTGAACGCTAGGACAGGCTCTTTCTCTTCTCGCTTCCACCCACTGATTTTTGCCATCTCTCTTTTATCTCTGCAGCATAAAGCATGCATCTCCTTTTCATTTTTCCTTTCTTCTCATATTCTTCCTCCCCCCTTATTTTCCTCTTTGTTTCTTCTTTTATTTCTGTGGGTACAAGGCCTTGAACTATAGCCCAGGCTTATCCAGAACTCACTTTGTAGCACAACCTGACCTTCATTCTAGGCCTCCTAAATGCAGGATTATGGATATAAGCTATCATGCACAGTGTTGAAACATCTGTCTCTAAACACACTATCCTGAAGGCACAGTGTAATGTATACTAGGCTAGATGCCAGCAATGACTCTTTTTCCCCCGTTGGTGCAGACTATAGGCTTGGGAGTATGTTAAAATGCTATATCAGTTGTCACACTTAGACCTCAAAAATTCTGTTATTCTCTGCACTTTAAATAGAGTCATACAAACATTGGGTAACTTCTCAATAAGGCAGCACAATTCAAATTGCTACTTCCAGACTTCCGACTTGATTCTTGCTCTTCCTCTCATCTATTCGCAGCTATCAACACTGTGCCGACTAAAGTGTGTTGTGATTTTATTTATCAACTTGCTTGGGCCACAGAGCATGTAGCTATTTTAATTTATAAAATATTTTAAGCTTTTAACAGTTTTGAGGAATAGTACAATGTCTCTTATATGGCCACCCTATAAGCCTAACAAAGCTAAATATTTTTCAGACTTCAGAGTTCTTAAGTCTTTGTATGTATTTCCAATATCATTCTTTATTTGCATCCTTGGAAATTCATGTTTTGGCTATTTTTGTTTTTGAGCAATATTCCTCTTATAACATGCTGTTAATTATTTACCTATGGCCTAATTGTAGGTATTATATTAATGATTTTCTTGACTATCATAGATCATTTTAAAAGAAAAATTCTTGTATATTGTTTTCTTATGCCCATGTGGGAGAGATTTTTCTGTGATACTTATATAGGAACATGAATAGTGTGATTATAAATGTCTTCTGTATGGTGGGAGTGTTCTTGATGCTCACTATCCTTGTCAACATTTAATGTTGTTAGATTTTACTATTATACCCATCTCATTAGTGTGATATGGTAAAATGATAGCTTACTTTTTTAAAAACATTTTCATCACTATGAGCAAGGCTGTATTTTTTATGCTTAGTTTTATTAGGGTTTCTCTTCTGTTAATTGCCTGTTCACAGCCTTGATACCCTTTTCCTGTTGAGACATTCATCTTCTATTAAACTTATTTATAGCTGTTCTTTATGAATATTGAGTATTAATCCTTTTTTGTACAGTATGTTGCTTATGCCTTTTAGCTTATGGCTTGACTTCCAACTTTATTTACTATCACTTTTATTAAATAATTTTTAAAAAATTTGATATTTTAGGTTTATCAGTTTTTTTCTGTATGGCTTAGAGTCTTGTTTAAGAAGACCATGTGATGACAAGATATAGAGAGATTTCGTACTGCTAATTCTAAAATCTTCATACATATTTAAGACTCTATTTGTGCTCAGGATATAGGATGGATGCCTAGTTTTCCTCACACTAGTAGCAAACACCAATTATTGAATGGTACCATGCTAGCTTTCATTTTTATTGTAGTCTCACTCATGTCATACATTTCTTTTTATGTGGGTCCTGTCTCTGTATTCTTCTGCTTTTTTAATCTTTTAAAAATGTATATTTATTTTATGTATGTGCCCAAGTGTGTGTATTATATGCACAGAAACCTATGGATTTCAGATTCTCTGAAACTTACAAGTGGTTGTAAGCCTGTAATTTTAGTATTCTTAATGGGCATGGGGATGTCAAGGTTCTGGCCCACCTCCTGAGACCATGTTGCTGTCAAAGAGCCATACTACAGCCGTGCCATGTTGATCTGGGTGGCTTGTGCTGCCCTGGGGCTATGATGATGTCCATGCAGCTGAGGGCCATGTATGGTTTTGAATTTTGTTGTCTAGGTTCATGGCCCTGCAGCAGCCAGAGTCTATGTTGATGTCCATGACTTCAGCTGGCATTGAAGTCTGTGTGGGTGCCTGGAGTCAGGTCAGCTACCTGGGACCATGTTGGTGTCTGAGGGCCATGCTGTTGCTGGGGCCATGCTGATCTGCACCCAAGCTGCAACTGAGGACCATGCCTGATTTTGATTTTGTTCGGTGAATCTCCTCCCTCCCCCAGGCATTTAGAATTTTCAGTTGCAGAATTTTAATCTGATACTTGCCATTTTATTTCCTCCACACCCCCCATTGGCTCTATTTCCTGGTTATTGGTTCTGTGGTTTGCTTGTTGATTCTTTGGTTGCATCACATCCAGGCCCTATGATGGGGTTCAAAGTTCTAGATTCATAGAATATGGAGAAGAAGGCAGATTTAGTGAGCGAGGCATTTTGGTAGTTTCTATGAAACATTTCTGTCCTCCACTCTTCTTTTGTTCTAACACTTTAGATAGCCAGATAACACTTTATGACAGCCAGCTGCAGACTTTTTAATCCATGTCTCTGGAAATGGAAATTTCAGTATCAGGTGTAAAATAGCTTAAGTGTAGAGAATGTTCCACTATTTGAACAGGACCTATGCTTGCTGGCTTATCCCAATGAGCTGTGTAAGATCAGGCTTATTAGACTAGATGAGATGGATACACTAGATGGACTAGATAGACAAGTGGGAGCCTTCAAGCTTGCTTCTGGTGAGGCCTGAGATCTGTTCTATTTTGTAGAAGTGTGTGAACCTCTTCACCTTTCTAAGGCTGTATTTTCTAAGACTTTTCAGTTTTACAGTCACATCTCTCACACAAAAGGCAAATTTGTATAGAACTCTTCTTTCCTCCAGTAGCAGAAGTACAAGAAGTTTAAGTGTGTGTTGTGTGTGACCCTCTTTTTTGGTAGAAGTTAGGTGCAAGAGTGGGTGTCTATGTAAATGAGTAGTGGGTTTCTCCACTTGCAGTTTTGGTTGGCATTCCCTGCTTTGGATCCAATGGAGAAATCTTTGCCTTCACCTCTGTAGGAATCCCCATACTGAAATTCACAGCTATATGTACCTCCACTGAGGGTGTGCCTGCAGGCTCTGAGTTAAGTATTCTGCATTACATGTTTCCATTGTCCAAGGCAAACCTTCAGGCAAGAACATTAATTTATTCTGTATCAGGGAAACTGATTTAGGCATCATTAACCCCACACCAAACATTTTGTAAAATATTGTATTTGTCTGTCATAGTTGGGTACATTTCTTTTCTCTTGAGAAAAGGATTATGGTCACTTGAAGTTCGTAAAATCTCCATGTGAACATGAACAAATTTAGCTTTTCAAAGCAGAGATGATTATACCAATATACAAGTATTTTATAATTTTTATAATTTTCTCCCTAATTCTTTAGTTTGTCTTGTATCTGTTTCTTCAGCTGAAGAGAAAACATAGATGATGCACATTTATGAAGTCTGGGTATAGGACTACCAATTGTGATATTATAGTCCAAGGACTATAAATGACTAAGAAAATGATATTCTTTTGGGCATTACTAAGCTCTGGCTTGAATATTGAGCAAACCTTAAACTAATATCCACCTATGAATTTGCCAGAGTACTCATATGAACACACGAGTTTGATTATGTCTCTGAAAATGGTTTGAATGCTATTATCCAGGAGGTGACTTGAAGATTAGTCCATAAAGATATAAGAAAAAGATGTTCATCTCTTCCTAAGCCATTATGCATCACCAGGGTAAAGTATAAACTTACATCAGTGTGGCAGGATCAAGCAGGAGAGGGACATTTCCCTAATGTGTTCTTCCATGACCTGTTGCATAGGGTTCTTTAAAATGATAAATGACATCTATAGGGAAAAACATGTAACTCACTGAAGATCTTTCATATTTGAAGTTTTCACTATACTATCAATTAAATTAGCTTTCATATATATGAATGGTTCTTATCCTACATCTGTCTTCCCCTCCCTTGACTTTGGCTGTTTGAGTAATAAATGTCTTCTCTCTTCTTGAATTTATAGTAAACCTGCATGGCCAAGAATTGTTTCTAGTTCAGAATCTCTTTCTCTCTAGGGCTTAATGGAATGTGCAGTATCCTCCCTGCCCCATAAATATCATCAATGGCAGGGATGACATTTCCGTGGTCAGTGCCTGTCAAAGACATGCTATGCAAGAGTGGTTTTTATGGACAACAGTACAGTAATGGAATACAGATCCACAGTGCATCACCAGACACTCTCTTAAAGATGAGCGAGGTATAAGAGTGCTGACCAAAAGTGTGCTGCAAACCTTGTGAATAGCAAGCAGCTCTAAAAATGGACAGATGTCAAGGCCACTCAACAGTGTGCCTGGAAAGGTAGGCTACCCATCCATCAACCAGATAATCAGTGTTGACTAAATGTCAGCCAGGAAAAAAAAAACCTGCTATTAGAGCCTGAAGCCTCCCAGCAAATCAATTATATCTGTTCGGCTCATTATTGACACTCATTAAATGTGAGATATTTTCTACCTTTTTTTTTGGGGGGGGATTTGGGTTATTATTGTCTTGTTAGGCCAAATGTTACTCTCTTATTGCAAGCTAGAAGAAAAGTAATACTTTGCAAAAATTTTAGCTGTGTTTCAGATATATCCCTGGAGCTCAAATACTGCATATAGTTATTGAATGGTCTGCAATGAGATGAATATACTACCAAATGCAGTCAAGCATAGGGCAGGACATTCTCACATATTGAAAGTAGTGTTGCATATGTATGAACTTTGTTTTTATGGACAGTCCTTGGATTAGAGTTTTATATATATATTCTATTAGAAATATGTACTAGAAGAAAAACAGATTAATTAGTAAGAACAGAGGCCGTGATAGCATGCTTTAAAATGCATGGGAAAACCCAGAGGGTACATGCTGCTATTGAATGTGGGTTTCCATTCAAGGAATACATTTTGGTTGCTTGCTTGAGGGCCATTTGTTGTATTTTCTTTTTTTCCCCAGTAATGAGTTCTTGGGATAGATGGCTCCTGCCACTGCTGATTTCTGTGCAGCAATTGTTCCTGGGATCTAACTAGCCTCTGTGGCAGGCAGCATAGCTGGAATCAATAGGAGCATGCTCCTTCTGGGCCAGCATCAGGCAGCTTTATTGGAGACCTAGTGCATGCTGTGGTGAGAACTGCTTAGAAGGCCACAGAGCCTGAGTGGGGGTGGTACAGCAGATTCAATGTTCACATCCGGAAGAAGACACCCAAAGAGGCAGTGGCTTGTCCCTGTGGTGGTACAACTGGTATGAAATGTTACTGGAACAACAGCAGACCAAGGGCAGTTGCTGAGCTCAAGGCTCCTGTGTCCCTGGGTGACAATGTTCTTTGGGTTCAATGGGATATGGGTCGTTATCTGGTTCAGTTTCTCACCCAGCCACAAAGTCTGTCCTCTTATTTTTCTTCGAAGCCCACCTCTACTCTTTCATGAACCCATAGGATGCTGTTCCTGGTACTATCTCTTACTTCTGGACCAGATGTACAGGGCACTCCTTGAATGCATTCTCTCTCCTTCATCTTCTTTGCTCCCACTTCCAAATGCACCTATGATCTTCATTTAAGTCTTGGACTAATGAGCCCTTCTCCAGCATCACAATTTGCCTCTACCATTTACTAACTGTGCGACCTTGATCTTGTACAAATGGTATAAACTTAGTGTTTAGAGATCATTCTGGTAAGTCAGATGCTTGTCATAATTAATTAAATTAACACATGCAAAGAATTAAGGCTGTGACTTAGAGATAGTAAGGTTAGTTCAGCGTATGTTAGCTGTTGTGTAATGTTAGCCTTGGATCCAGTCAGTGTTGTAGTGTTTCAAGCACATGCTTCCTCCTCATATAATGTGGCAAGCTCCTCTGAAGTTTGCATAGCAAAATTATTGCTTTCATGAGTACTGAACTCAACTCCTAGGTCTAGTCATTGCCTCTCTTTATGCCTCCTGCATTTTAAGTTTATTTCTTCTTGTAAAGTTATGGTTGGGACAGAAAATGTTCCCAGTAGCTTTATGTGTTGAGGGCTTGTTTACCAGCTGGCATCATTTTTTTTTTGGTTGGGGGGAGGGGCATGAAAGAAACTGGGAGGTGGGGTCTGGCTGGAGGAAGTAGGACTTACATTTGGAGGCTGGATTTGCCCTGCATTTGCTTGTCTCTGCTTCCAGTCAGCCATAAGAAGTTGTTTCTGCTTAGCTAAACTTCTGTTACATGGTATTCTGCCTCTCTCAGAGGCCATGGACTGAAGTCTCCACATCTGCTGAGCCCAAATACAACTTTTCTATGTTTAAATTATTTTACTTAGATATTTGACATAATGACAAAAGTCTGAAACATACCAGAATAGAAAAGTGTATAAAAATTGAGCAAACTCCCATGTTTCCAGCTCTCAGTTTTGACAGTTAACTCATAACCAGCCTCATTTTCTTCACCCAACATCACAATTTGGAACAACAATAACCCCAACCTCTTCTTCACCCCCTGCCTTAAGTTACAGTCAGTAGTTATATATCAGGCACAGTGTTCTTCCATTCTGCAGGGAACTTTTAGTAACATATCCTACCTATACTTGGAAGATATGTTACTTACCTCATTTAAATTCTCTTTAAGCACATGAAAACTTCTTGGGCCAAGGTTCTCCTTATGTATCGGGCTTGAATTTTATCTTACTATTTCTTATGCAATCACTTCCAATTCCTCCTGTTCTGTTTTTGAGGCCATAAGTTTAGCTTGGCATCATCCAATCTTTACAATACAAGTTATAGTGGATGAAAGTCTTTTGAGAACAACTGATATTTGGGGGAAAGTTATTTATTGGTCAGAGTTGATGGACATTGAATCATTGTCTTGAATCATTGGCTTCCTAGGACACAGGCAGTTGTTTGCCTCACTCACTAGGACTGTGAGTGTCTCTGGGAATTCTTACTGTTGTCAGTGATGGATTTTTATTACACTAAACACCAATTAGTTCTAATTAGAGGCTGTTAGCCTGTTTAAAATAGAACTTTCAAGAACAAGCTTGCAAATGAAAATTTTTAGGAGACAAGGCATTTTTCTTTGTAGAGATGTTTTTTAAAAAATAATTATTCCTAAAAGTATCACACAAAAAGGTTCAGCTGGTTGGAGACTGTGTTTATATTTAGAAAAACTCCTCTATATGCCTGGGTCAGTTTATTAACACTGAGTACCTAGTAGCTATAAGGAGATAGCATGGAGTCTGGTTCATGTGATGCTACAGCTCTTTATTATGCTCAGGAGAGGGCCAAGAATCAGTCAATGCTGAAGCCAGAGCCAGCTCACCCCTTCAAATTTACTACTAGTTATTTATAAACTCTTGCTTAGTGACATTGTTTGGTAACTTCATTCTTTGTGTCTAAAAATGATTTATCTGGTAAGGTGCTCAGATGCAGGGTTACACAAGTCACGAGAATAAGAAACACTTCATGACCAGAATTCTCAGATCTCATTAGATACACTCTCACCCTGAAAAGATACCCTTCCAAGCACTGCGTGATCATATTCTGGCTGCAAGAACTTGGTACAGAATAAATTATCCACTGCGTGTCAGTAAGCATCCCTTAGAACTATTAGATGCTTGAATTTAATTCTTGTTTTCATTCTTTCTGCATTTCTGAAGCTGAGCCTCCACACCCATGTTCCCTGGCTTGGTAGGTAGCTAGCCTAAGTCACCTGCTTCACTGGGGATCTGCCCTGACCACTTCTGGATATCATGCTTCTTGAATAATAATATAAAAAACTCTGATACTTATAAAGATGGTGCACATTTGAACTGGGCATGGTATGCACACCTGGAATCCCCACTCAGGAGACTGAGCCAAGAGGACTGTTGAAAATTCAAGGCCAGCTTGGATTATGTAGTAAGTCTGAGGTCGACCTGGACTACAAATTATAATTCTATTTCCAACCAAAACCAAAAGGAAAATAAAAAATTGCAAAAATTTGGATTTTAAAACACTATAAAGCATGATATGTTATTGGCTTTGACTAAACCCAAATTGATTAATCAGGGAAGCCGTTCAGCCTTTCTCAAACTTTTCCCTGAAGGAGATAACTTCTGCTTTATAGCTTAGGATGTCATAAGAAGCAGGAACAATGGGAAAGTGCTCTATGCATGGTGCACTTTCATGCTGTGAATTGAAATTTATATACTTTTATGATCTTCACTCAAAGGCAGGGGTAATATGGAAGCAGCAGCTTTATTTATGATCCAATTTACTTTAAAATTTAAAGTAGCTTATTTTAACGGTACATAAAATATACATATTAATGTTACCATGAGACATTTTAATGTATCATATTTAGATTGGGTTTAGAATCCCCATCTTCTCAAACATCTAGCTGTTCCATTTTGATGAGAATACTTTAAGTCCTGTTCACTAGCTTTTTGAAATATATAGACTCCATTATCATCTATGGTCACCTTTCTCCATTAGCCAGCGCCCTTACTTATCTCTAACTGCTTTTACTTCCCACTGATCAACATTTCCCCATGTACCAGGTTTGAAACCTAAAGTATTTTTTTCCAAGCAAGCCAAGCACTTTAATTTCTGAATATTTATCATATGCAGCTTATCACTTAAGCAAGATATTTACTTGAAAAAAAAGCCATGTGACATGGTTAGAAAAATAGAATGGAGAAAAATGATGCCCTCAGATGGACTATATGGTCCATATTTCAAACCTCTGTCAATTACACTTTTGTGGAAAGGCCTACCTGAGATGTTATGAGGTTATAGCAAAAAACGTTTTAAAAAAATACATCAACACCAAACACTAACAAAATTTTTATTGGAATAAAGCCAAGTATGATTGTGCATGCCTTTAATTCCAGCACTAGGGAGGCAAGAAGCAGGTTGATCTCATTGAGTTTGAGGCTAGCCTGGTCTACATAGTGATTTCTAGGCTTACCAAAGTGAAATCCTGTCTCAGAACAAAACAAAACAAAACAAATTTCTCTGGACTAGCTTTTATAGGACAAGTGAAATCTTTTAAATCACTGTAGTAAGCTGAGAGAATCTTTCTTGTTTCTGTTTTTTTCTTAACCATAACAGATTAGATTGGCAAACCATTTCTAGTTCAACAGAACAAGATGAAAATCAAACGCTAATACTTGAGGGCCACTGTAATATTAAAAACCCAAGGATTTAGAAATATAGCCACTTTGAATACACATAACATTGTACAATGTTGGTAAGATTTTCTTGGTGACTCAAGCTCTAAACAAAACAGCAAAATAAGCCCCCAAAGGCTAATAGTAAAGATATGCTCAAGGTCCAGTTTACCTGTTGAACCAGTCATCTGTGTATCGTGGGTACGGATAGGGGTCATTGCTGCTGAAGTCATAACTTGCATCAGAGTTCTGAAAAACACAAGGGATCTCAGGTCAGTAAAGCTGCAAATACATAAAGGGGGCTGGTGCTTCAAACAAACCATCTAATATTTGAAACTCCTCCTTGGGGGGGGGTTGTGCTTAAGCTCTGCATTATTGCACTTTGCATATATTTTTATTGTATATAATATTTTATATTTGCAATCTGTGAGGGGCAGGCCTTGTAAAATTGTGACAGACCTATGTGTCCTTAGAGCCCGTGTCCCTACTTTAAGCTTCCAAAGACTTAGCAAATGTGAGCTTGATATTCTCCAGGTAAAGTTTCATTTTATGTTGGGGTACCTCCTGTGTGTTAGCAGATTCCACCTAGAATCCAATCCAGGGCTTGTGTTAAGCTTCTTTGGTACTTTGGCTCACTGATGGCCAGAACACTATAGTCCTTGTGTCATAGGGGAGACAGCCTTTAGCGTTTAATTCCCACTTTAAGCTGAAGGCTCACTTCCATAAGGCTATGTACTTCACACTGGCTTGTCTTCCTTCATATGCATTAACTGTTTCTCCATGTCTCCGTCCATTGTGTAAGTTAATCTCATTGTTGTCTTTATAAATACCACAGAGAGTTTATGTATGTCTAGACTTAGATAAGGATGACAACACAGGGCTGGCATCCCTGCCCTTACGCATTTTAGAGCCCAGTTAGAGGAACAAGCAATCAACCAAGTGATTAAACCAACAAACATATCATTGTAAATTTTCATAATTATGTACTCTTACACCCTACAACTGTTAGGCGTATGAAATGTTGTCATCCTACAACTTCATTTCTCCATTCTGAGACTCTTGCCAAATAAATCATGCACTCTATTATTTAGTCATCTTTAAGTGATTTTCTACATGTACTTAGGTTTCTGTTTGGTGACGTGGGATGTCTTTCTGTATGCTGTGAATAGCACTGGCTAATAAAGGGACTGTTTTGGCCTATGGCAAAGCATCTTAGAAGCAAGCAGGAAATCAGAGTATAGTTAAAAGGGAAGGAGGGCAGAGTCAGAGAGAGATGCAATTCAGCCACCCAAGAAGCAGGAATAATGGAGCACAGGTAGCCACGGGCCATGTGGCAAGACAGATTAATAGAAATGGGTTGAGTTAAGATATGAGAGCTAGCTAGCAATAAGCCTGAGCCATAGGTCAAACAGAATGTAAATAATATAAGCCTCTGTGTGTTTCTGTGAGACTGCTGATCTGTGTGTCCCAATCTTAGGTCAGAAACTTCTTACTACAATTTGGTTTGTCTTTTATTTTTTTGCTTAGGCTATGCAATGCCTACTATTACTGAGTGAACAATCTACCCCTTCCCTGTTGCCTTCTTGGCCTTCCCAGGAATATTGGCCCGTGGAATTTTTTCTTCATTGTTTCTTTGCTTTGGATTTTGTAAAGAAGACTCCAGATGGTTCTTTGATTCACTGTGGGGTAAGAAAGATATTTTCATCCCTTCTTTGGTGTTCCTTAATTTCACAGTCCTGAGACATTTTTAGAAATTGTGTATGCTCATTTATGAGGTAAAAATGCTTTAGTATGTGACACACTTTAATTTTAAAAGCTAATGTATCAGTGTTGTCCCGGGCAGGATATTGACTAATTCCAATTATTTTAGTTTTGACTTGTTGGATGACAAAGAGCTGCTAGACAGCTCTGCAGTGATCAGAACTGTGGTACAGACTGAGTACCCACAATCTTCAACTGTGGAATATATAATTTCAACATAGGAAACTTTGAGAAGTGATGATATATCAAAGGTAGAAGTAAACTCCACACCTGACCTCACTTTCATAAAATAAATATAGATGTGCTAAGAATATTGTATCAACAGTGAGGCATGTTCTTCTTACTCCACATCCTCTCCGATACAGGCTGTCATTAGTGTTTTATCTTAGCCATTCTGACAGGTGTAAGATGTTCAGACTCATTTTGATTTGCATTTTCCTGATGTCTAAGAATGTTGAATAATTCTCTATGTGTATCTCAGTCATTTGAGATTCTTCTTTTGAGAATTCTTTGTTTACATCTGTAAGTCTTTGTAAAATTCATTTTAAAATTGGATTATTTGATATTTTGATATTTAGTTTCTTGAGCTCTTTATATGATCTCTTTGGAGATCAGCTGTCTGTCATATGTAGGGATGGTGAAGATCTTTTCCCATTCTGTAGACTGTCATTTTGTCTTATTGACAGTATCCTTTGCTTTACAGAAGTTTCTCAGTTTCAGGAAGTCCCATTTATTATTAATTAATAATTAATCTATTAATTGTCTGTGTTACTGGTGTTATAGTCAGGACAGTCACTTTGAAAATTGACATGGAGATTTCTCAAAAAATTGAGAATTACTCTACCTTAAGGCCCAACTAAATCAATCTTGGAAATATACACAAAGGATGCTCAATCATACCATAAGGACATTTGCTCAACTATGTTCATAGCAGCATTATTTGTAATAGTCAGAACCTATTGGAAACAACTTTGATGTCACTCAACCTAAGAATGGATAAAGAAAATGTGGTACAAGTACACAGTGGAGTACTCCTCAGCAGTAAAAAACAATGGCATCATGAAATTTGCAGGCAAATTGATGGAACTAGAAAAAAAATCATCCTGAGTGAGGTGACTCAAACCCAGAAAGACAAATATGGTATGCATGTACTCACAAGTGGTATTAGCTATAAAGAAAAGGCTAAGCAGGCTACAATCTACAGCTCCAGAAAAGACAGCTGACAAGGAGGACCCAAAGAGAGGTGCATAGATTTCTCTGGGTAGGGAAATAGATCTCCTGGGTAAACTGGGTGTGAGTGTGGGCGTAGTGGAGGTATGGGAACATAAGGGATCTGATTAGGCAGGCTGGGGTCAGGACAGAAGAGGAGAATAATGGAAGAGATACTTTGATGGGTGAGGCATTTTGGGGTCAGGGAGAAACCTGGTGCCAGGGAAACTCCCAGGAATCCACAAGGATGACCCCAGCTAAGACTCCTAGCAGTAGTAGAGAGGGTGCCTGAACTGGCCTTCATAAAAAAATATAGTTGTGTTAAGAATAGTGTATCAACAGTGAGGCATGTTCCTCTTACTCCACATCCTCTCCAATACAGGCTATTATTAGTGTTTTATCTTAGCCATTAGGACAGGTGTAAGATGATAGTTTATTTTGATTTGCATTTTCCTGATGTCTAAAGATGTTGAATAATTAAATTGGTGACTATTCTAATTGTCATCAGAGAACATCCATCCAGATGGAAGCAGATGCAGAGATCCACAGCTAAGCACTAGGTTAAGTTCTGGGAGGCCTGTTGAAGAGAGAGAGGAAGGATTAAGCTAAGGGGGTCAAGGTCATGATAGGAATCCCACAGAGACAGCTGACTTGAGCTCAGGGGAGTTCACAGACTCTGGACTGGGAGCCTGCATGGGACTGACCTAGGTCCTCTACGTGTGTGTGTGTGACAGTTGTGTAGCTTGGTCTATCTGTGGGGCCTCTGGCAGTGGGATCAAGTCCTGTTCCTAGTGCTTGAGTTGGCTTTTGTGAACTTAATCTCCAAACTGGGTTGCCTTGCCCAACCTTGATGCAGAGGGAAGAGCTTGTTCCTGCCTCAACTTGATGTACCATGCTTTGGTGACTCCCCGGGGATGCCTGCCCCCTTTTGAATGGAGATGGGGTAGGGGTGAATGGGAAGGGAGTACAGAGGAGGGGGGGGGAGGAGAATGGGAGGAAAAGAGGGAGGGAAACTGTGGCTTGTATGTAAAATAAATGAAAAAAGATAATAAAGAATATTGTATCAAATTACTTTATGATAAATTCTCAAGGTATATATAAAACATAAATGACTTACATGTGTAGATTTGGGTCTCATCTCCCAAACATCTCATGTGTATGCAACTTTTCTCAACTAAAAAAAAAAAAATCTTAATCCTAAATACTGTGATCCCGGCCACTTTAGATGAGAGATACTCAACTTGCATTAATTTATTTAAATAAATACTAGTCTGAGCATTCTTAAACTTGGTCTTTTGAGCCTTTTATGTGTCTATCCCCTTTTCTATAATCTAGGGCTACCTGTGATAGTTTTGTTGTCAATCTGAATGGATTTAAAATTGCCTAGGAGACATACATTTAGGTGTCTTTATTAGGGCATTTCCAGAGAAGTTCAGCTGAGGATAGACAATCTATCTCAGTCATAGCTGAGGGTTCTGGACTGGATAAGAGAAAAAAAGGGGAAAATAAATTGATCAACATCCTTTATCTCCCTGTGCTTCCTGACTGTGTACAGCATGTGATCAGCTGCTCACAATCCTACTGTCTCAATGAGCCACAGTAACCAGCACACCTTCCCACCATGATAGACTGTATCTTCAGACTAGGAATCCAAACAACTCTCTTCTTCCTTAAGATGCTTATGGCACAGTAAGAAGAAAAGTAACTCCCAGAGCACGCAGGATTAGATCCCAAGGAACCTTCATTTATTTGCAAAGTTTCAGTCTATGTCCGATCTATAGTTTTTGTCTCTGGGGCATTCTGCCCTCTCAAACTTGACCTTTCTTTCTTTTGACTTTCTTTGAGATATTTGTATTTCAGTTCTTTTTAAGAAAACTATTTTGAAATCTCTCATCTTCCAGTGAAATTTTTAGAAAATGAACATTCTTAGGTGGAATGGGTAGGACAGGGCAGAAATGCTGAGGGAAGCATAAGTATACATTTATTTATAAGTTATAAATAATATTCATAAAACATATTCATAAAAATATAATTATATATATCTTCTCTTTTGGGCTTCTGAGTTGAGATTGACACTTAAGCAACAGATCTTGAAATGCATTTGCTAAGTCTGGTTGGTTTCTCCAAAGAAGTGATCAAAATTCTCTGGTCTAAAGTGAACTTGGAAGTGCACTCAGCATGGGTAGCATTTGTGAGGTCCTTGGAGGGAGCCCCAAGTGCTGCCTTTTTCTTGTGAACTGTGTTCTTGGAATGGGGTGAGTACAGGCTGGGATACAACTTGACACAGATCTGGGCTCGTTCTATGGATTACAGATCAGAAAAGTTCTATGAGGTACTTCATTTTATAATCCTGTGGCAGTCTTGCCCTGTAACTAGCTGAATGCTCATTTCAGAGAAAAGAATAGCAGAATATTCTTGAAATTTGTAAGAATCAGTTAGCCAGGAAGCTGTGGTGATCAGGACAATGAGGACCCAGGGTTTGGGCAGTTGTCATGAACTAACAGCTGATATCCTGTGAAAGACAACACTGAGGAAGACTTGGGATGACAGAGAGCCAGCACCATGACTCCTAACATCCCCCCCAACCCCACAACACTAACCTAGTGTCTGAAGCTAGAAACAGGGGCCTGGGGCACAGCTGAGTTAACCAAGACCACATGGAAGTTCAATTAGAGAAAAAGATTCTCTTCAATTAAAAAATATTTATTTTTTACTTTTATTGATATGTTTATGCCTGAATGAGTTTATGTACACAGTTTATGTTCAGGTGCTCACTGAGGCTAGAGGGTATCAGATCACCTGGACCTGGAATTACAGACAATTTGAGCCTAGTGTGGTTACTGGAAACCAAACTCACTCATAACCATGATGCCGCCACGCTGGCCCTTTTGTGCTCACTACCTAAAGGATGGAAACTATCTTGTCTGGTGCCTACTTTCCACCCAAAGGCTGTGGTTTTCTGGCTTCCATTCTTGATTCTGGAGAAGATGCTGCCCTAGGAAAGGTATGAATTAGGAGATCCTGAGAAATTCTGAAAAACTTGAAACCAAAAAGCCTTGAACCCTGTGGCCATTTTTATGCAAAGAAGAAAGACCCTGTATTGTTTGGGGTCAGATTTTCTTCCTACCTCCAAACAGATGGTAGTTTAGCAAACTAAGTACTTTTTTTTTTTTTTTAATAATGAATTTGATGACTAAGCCTTAGTTCCTTGGGCAAGAGAGTCTACACTAAACAATGAATAGTTGTTCTGCTTGGGCTGTATGTTTTCTGACTCCAAATCCTTATAGCAAGAAAGGACAAAAAGCAATATCTTCAAAGGTTCTGTTTATGCTTTTATAGGCAAAATGAATCATTGATCGAGTTGAACAACAATGTGCCTGCTATAAAATTATCTGTGTACAAGAAGTTAAGCTGGCCTTGAATTATATTGAACTTTTTCTATGTCAGTCATAGAAAACATTCTAGAGGATGTGATATTGTAGTCAATTGGATGCTCTGGTTATTTCACGTCTAGCTAGGCACTTGTTTATACTTTTGTGACTTCTTTATAAAATACATCATTATATTTTTCTTGCTTTAGAAAATGTGAGTTGTTTGGCAAATACAAGTTAATCTTCTGTGATTCAGGATCGTGGTGATTCAACTGTCATTGGGAACTTGACACAGGCAGAGAGATTGGACTGAATCCAGGGTGACCTCAGGGCTTCCCAATAAGTCATTTCTTGGAGAAAGTTTGGAACACAGCTCTTTTTTTTCCCCTAAAGTTTATCACAGGTTCTGGGGGACAAATAATTTCCAGTAATTCAATAAAAACTGAGTTTTGGAATATTTGAATACATAGGAAGTATGTATTACTTTGCTCTTAGCTATATAGTTCAATAATACAGTTTCAGTCAGTGTTAGCCTATACACTCACCATGCAGAGAGTCAACATCTGCACAGAGCCATGAAATGACAAGGGAATTTGATTTCCACAACATCTTGTTTCTCAGACTTAGAGGTTATGTTTGTGTGGCCATCCAAGGGGCAGGCTGACCAAAGGCACACTTCAGATACTGGGGCCAGTGTCACTATGAAGACTGGGAGGAAGATGGGGCTCTGGAGCCCAGGGACAATCACACTCACTGCATTCTTGTTACAGTGACACTTCTGAAACTCTTAGGGTTGAAGGTAGATTTTATATTGTCATCCTACCCTTCAAACCACACTTAGGGCCCAGGGAAACCTTATGGTCAGGTGGCCTGAGACTCTTTAGTCTTCAGGCAGTAGCCTAGTGTGGAAAGGAGAAGTGTCAGAGTCTTGGATCTAGACTAGGGTTGGCCCAGGAGGGTTAAATGCAAGGACAGATAGAGATAGATTACAGCTTGTTCAATTAACAACCCCCCACTTCACTCTCAACTCCACAAAAGAATGTAGTTTGCTACTTATTTAGTATGAAAAAAATTTGCACAATGTAACAAATACTTTTGTGTATCCATTTGAATAGGTAAAAAAAATTTATTTGGATTTCATCTCCTTAACTACTTCAGCCATTAGCTCTTTGGTGTCTGGACTCATGCAGTCATAAGGCTTGACTTCAGTCAATCTGTTTCTGCCTGCTCTGTGAGGACGGGAGAGACTGCCTTCCTCACCCATGACTATTGTTAAGGCTCTTTTTGCCAGATACCCTGATGCTCTAGGAGGTGGTTCATCAGACAAGTCATCAATGCAGCAAAAGACACCAGGGATAGATCCTGATCCCACTGCCAGGGGTCCCTTAAACAGACCAAGCTATACAACTGTCTCCTGTGTGCAGAAGATCTAGTCTGGTCCCATGCAAGTTCCACAGCTGTCAGTCTAAAGTTCCTGAGTTCCCACTAGCTTGGTTCAGTAGTCTCTGTGGATTTCTCCATCATGCTCTTGACTCCTCATGCTCATAGAATTCCTCTTCCTTCTCTTCGCCTGGACTCCCAGAGCTCAGCCTGGTGCTTGGCTGTGGATCTCTGCATCTGCTCCCATCAGTTACTTGATGAAGGCCCTATGATAACAGTTAGGGAATTTACCAATCTGATTATGAGGGTAGGCCAGTTCAGACTATCCCTGGTGCATGAGCTGCTTTTTGGGAGCCCTATGGAGGGACATCTTGCACAGTCTTGATGCAGGGGAAAGAGGCTTGGACCTGCCTCAACTGAATGTACCAGGCTTTGCTGACTCCCCATGGGAGGCCTTACCTTTCTGGAGGAGGTGATGAGGTTGGTGGTGGATCTGGGCAGAAAAGGCTGGTGTGGGGAGCAGGAGGGGGAATGAGAGGGGGATCTGTGGTTGGTATGTAAAATAAATTAAAAAATTCTTAAAAAATTAATGCTTGAAGCTGGGCAAGTACTAATATTCAAATAACTTTTCCTTTAAACTTAATTTCTGTTAAAGCCCTTTCTTCACTGATAGTAACAGAAAACCTCACACTTTTAAATGTCTCCAGGAAAACAAATGTGCAAGCATAAAAATGTTTTCATCATGGCTGAGATCACAGTGTAGCACACAATATCTCCTGAGGAAGTGTATGTCTTTTCTGGTGAGCTTTCAGTGACACATGCAATGAGCTGGAACCCACTGATGTTGTGGAGAGCAGGTCCCATCACTTGGACCTAGAGGATTTTCTTTCTCAGGTCTTGGGGTTGAAAACTAGGTAGTTACAGTTATGATCATCTCATATCTTACCTAAGAGCTTTTAAGTACTAGATTCATATTATTCAAGATAGATAGCTTTGGGGTATCTCTGTATCTTGCCATGTACCAATATTCTGGACATTTAATATATGTTTCACGTTTGTTGTTCTTGTTAGTTGTAGTTTGACCTTGTTTATGTTATTTGCCTTTTTCTCTCCTGGACATTACCTGATAATTGTTTCTATTGTATATAGTTTTATAGTTGGGTTTAGAACTTTCTTATTTAGACGAAAGGGAGCAATGTAGTGGAGAGCAGGTACCATCGCCATGACCTAGAGGTGTGACCTCTTGGTCATTGTAGATCTGGGATTCATCTATGACTGTTGAGGCTATAGAATTAAGAGCATGGTTGAGGAGCAGCTTAAGATCTGGGTGCACACACACAGAAACTCCTTCCCTCTTTCCTGTTTGCTCTTGGATGGAGGACCTGACTGTAAGGATTCCTGGCATTCCATGTAGCTGAGCCAACTCAGCTCAGGTAGGATGCACCTTGTACCGAGGCACGCACCTGGGTGTGGCTGCGTAAACCCTGCAGCATTGCATACAGAAGCACCTCCCTGGACCCATGACGCATATCTGCATATCCGTACATGCCCCTTCCCTTAAAAGAGACTGCGTGTACATGCTCTGGTCTCTCTCTCTCTCTCTCTCTCTCTCTCTCTCTCTCTCTCTCTGTCCCCTGACTTCTGTCCTGCTCCTCTGCTTCTGCACCCGCCTGGGAATTCTCTCTTAAATAAACTCTCGTGTGTGGCCTTGATAGTGTATATTTGCTTTCACTCGCGAAACTAACACTGACCCACTGAGCTTCAGCCATGTGAACCAGTCCAGCCTTCCAGGAACTACACAACTGTTTAACCCTTGTATCAGTGAGTCTCCCCTCAGAACCTCCTAAATAAAACACATCCTTCTTTATCAGTTGCCTGTGATTTCTGTTAATATATTTAAGCCTCTTGTTCCAGAGTCTAGACAGACAGCATTTCTCAGTGGTGCTGCTAACTCTTCACTAACCTGTGAACAGTTATGACTTTTTCCATTGGGATAGCAGTTTCTTCTAGAAATCTTATGCATTATGCCCAGGGTCCCATGATGTTGAAGCTACCATCTTCCTGTCTGTGCAATGATTCACTTCATAATATTAAGCCTTTTTAAAAAAGTTACAAATATGGACAGCAGCTCATTTGGTTTTTTTTGTAGCTAGTTCCCTCCTTCCAGATTGCCTGTGGTTGTCTTCAAAATTAACAGAAGAATTAAGTAGTGGTGTACAGGCATGCAAAGCCTCTCTTGGAAAGAGGTTGTGGGACCTTGACCCATGTTCAAAGCCGTTGATATTCCCAGGCTCTGATAGCCTACACTCCAAAGTCTCACACAGATCTTGTCTTCCTGGGTAACTGCTTTTGTTCCTGGACCCCTGGCCTGTGTCTGTGCTGTCTAGGTGGAACAAGCTGCCCAAAAGTCACCTGAATCAAACAAATTTGACCACATTGGGAGACATTCATTGTCTACTCCTCTTATGACTCCTACCCACCGAGGAGAGCTATTAAGTTGCCGAGACCACAAACTGAGGCCAGCTCACTATTGGCTGAAGGCTCTCTGGGGTGGGGGTGGGGTGGGGGTACCAGTTCCATAGCCTGTATCTCTTTTTTTTTTTCCCACAAATACCATGCTTGTTCTCAAGGTCAAAACACTGTTCTAGGCAAAGGCATGTTGAAGCCACTGCTCAGGAGAGATGGGTACATGATGCCTGTAGTGACCATATACAGGTCTCAGCCATCTTATTAAAAAAAAAAACTTTATTTTTTGGGAGTGTCACACATATATACAATAAAAGATGATAATATTTACCCCCATTTCTTCCTACAACTCCCTAACTTGTCTAAAAAGTGCTCACCTAAACTAGCTCTTTAACCATCCCAGGCTTGCATGTTAGCTGACATGTGTAACTTGGCACCTGCTGAAATGATGCACAGATCATTTTTTTTTGAGTACCAAGGAACAAATTTGTGTTTTGACCCCAAAACTGAGAAGGTGGTTATTTAAGTTAGGGCTGCATTGTATAGTCGGGTAAGACATGCCTTGCCCAAAGGGTACAACTGGGACTATAGTTGGGCTTGGTGGCACTTCAGGAAGGGTCTGCCATTTTCTCATCCATCTGCCCACATGTGACCTTTTTAGATTTGTTTTCTGTTTTAGAATTCTCCAGCTGTTAGAGAGTTTGTGCTTCAGTCTCACACAAGTGCATTATGTATACACTGGGGTATCAGTCACAACAAGAAATAGGTCCACAGTGTTGTATTTCCACAAGTCTGGACCACAGAGAAGTCAGACAAGGAGATCAGATGTCTCCAGTGAAATATAGTACAAGACTTAAATACTGTCTGAAGCAATAGGTGTGTATGACTTGGGTATATGGTGGCATGTGATTAATTGCCAATGCAATGACAACTTACCAGAATTCAGGGGAAGAAACACCACTTTCATCTCTTTGTTCTGGGTTGCTACTTTCCCTGAAGGCATTTAACCAAATCGCACAGCTAGGAGCTGTGTAACTGTATTAGCTGAAATTGCGCTGTGCTCATGGGCTAATGAAAGAGAAATGAGCTTCCCCAGATAGGCTTTAAACTGTAACCATATTGCTCCAGCGCAAAGCTCATCTATATGGAAACTGAGCAACAAAATAGCCCAGGTCCATTAGTGCCTAAAGAATTTTGCTACTGCGCCTACTTGCATCTAATACGGTCATGGCTGAATGTTCCCAACTGTGCCTATTTTGATTTTCCTCAACTAATTCTCCTACATGCACTGGTTTAACGATAATGTTCAGCTCACTTTTGACTGAAACCAACATTAAAGGGATTTATGTCTGTATTAAGCCTGGTTGTAAAACTTAATGAAATTTAACATTTCTCTAACACTTCAAAAATTAAAAAAAAAAAAAAAAGGAATGCACAGTCAGAAATTTGTTTGCAATCTTCCTTCTATGTGCTTCAGGTTTCCGAGGTCATTTACTCTCTCTCTGCTCTCTGGTGGCAGATATGATATCTCCTCTCATAATGTCTTGTTCTTGGAAATTCTAGCTACTTCTCTAGCTATTGACACAGAGTCTAGATACTAGGAATGATGGAGCCTAACAGTGATGACATGTGTGTAACTGCATGCCTCAAGCCACGGCATTGTGGCTGGACCGCTTGCATTTTCAAAGCTCAGCAGATCCTTGTTGTGGTACTGTGGTACTAGATGCTACCCTTATCAGCAGGATTGGCAGGAGCATCAAGGTTTAATCTAAGAGGATGTAGTAATAATAATAACAGTAATGATGACAGTTTCTAAAAGTTAACACACAGTGCTCTAAACTAACAGTATCTTAATTTATTTTAGAAGAATAGGACTTTTTTTCCCTTAGATATTTCTCTGAAGCTTGTGCAGCACAGGTAAATCGAAGGGTGAATAGTTTCTCAAAGAAAGAGGCAATGTAGCTTCTCAGAGTCCCTATTGTCTGTCTACGGCTCCTTTGGCTTGTCTTCAGATCTCAGATGGCCCATGATTCATTTATTCAGTTAGATTGAAGGTATCTCCTCACACACGTTTGTGTGTGTGTGTGTGTGTGTGTGTGTGTCCATGTACATGTTTATGTATGCATGTGGGGAAGCCAGAGAACAAGCTTGGAATGTGTTTCTTGGATGTTACCTATCTTTTTTTGGCTGGTGGTGATGTTGTGTGGAGGATGGTGAGGCAGAGTCTGTCTATTGCTGGCCTGGAACTCAAAAGTAGGCTAAGTTGACTGCTTCTATCTCTTTGGCACTAGGGTTGTAGGCATACTCCGCTGTACTTTTTTGTTTTTTGTTTTTTAAACATGGACTGTGGGTCTAGAACTCAGGTTTTATGCTTGCTTGGCAGTACTCTACCACCTGAGGTCTCTCAGTTCTACCACACAGATGCATGTTCCCAGGGTTGACCTTTGGAAGCTGCTAATCATTGAAATTCATCTTCCGAAGTCCACTCCAAGACAGACTTTCAGATGTGGGTGGAAAAAAATTGTACGATTTTATTTTCACTGGTCACCACTTTAAATCAAGCATGCCCTTCTTAATATGTCTATATTAAATCTGCCTGTAAAACTTAGTGAGATTTAGCTCTTCTCCAGCCTTCCAAAAAATATTACAGTCAGAAATTTGTTTGAAATCTTTCTTCTTCTATATGCGGAGTGAAATTTGTGGTGGTATGAGGAGTCTCTATGATATTGTCACTCTTGTAATTTTCATATTTGACAGCTATGATCTGTTTACTGGCCTTTCTTGGTGCTCCTTAAGCAATCATATATTGAAATGAGATCTCCAGTGTGTTAGTAGGAAAGGTGTTTTGAGTGACTGGGGTCATGAGGATGAGGCCCTTGCAAGTGGGATTAGTGCCTTTCTAAAAGAGCTCCTGGAGAGTTTGTTTGTACTCACCACAAGAAGATGGTATATGAAAGCACTATTGATGAAGATCAGGTCCTCACAGACCCTGGATGTTCTGGTCCCATGATCTTTGGCTTATAGCTTCCTGAACTATGAGAAATAAACTTATGTTGCTTATAAATCACCCACTCTAAACTATTTTGTTATAATAGTTTTTGTTTGTTTTGTCAGCCAAAACAAACAAAAAATGTGGTCACTCTACATATTTTAAGTATTTAAAATAAGACCTTGAAAATGAAGGTCATGAGCATATTGCCTGTTGTACAATGTGGTGCAATTCCTCTGAAGAGAAAATTGGCAATGTCTGTCAAGATAAAAACTGAACTATTTGGTCTAATGATCTATTCCTAATACTCTAAAAGTCCACCTACATATTTACATGTATTCATGTAAATTCCAAATTTAATTAAACACTACATATTTAAATGTATTCAAGACATTTGGGTACAATGCTAAAAGACTAAAAGTATCTCAGATAACTAATATTATGCATGGGTTAAATTAATTATAGTTCACTAAGATGCAAAACTCTGTACCTCTGGCAAAAGATGAAGTACAAGGCTTGCAACAAACTCATTCCCAAGAAATGTCACTCAGTAAAGATGGCAATGTGCAGAGTAGAATGCATAATGAGCTTTCATTTATATGGAAGAGAGAGAGGCATATATGGTAAATTCATAGACTACTTAGAATACACAGAATGCAAAGAAGCACAAAGGCCTTTTTGTAGTGCTTTGCCTCCGCAGAGAGGCATGGTGTCTGGGATGGAAAGCTTGGCTTTCATTGTATAACCTTCCAAGTGTAAATGTTTGCCATAATAATAGTAAATAACGCACAGTGCTACATTATCAGTTCATGCAAGAGGCTCTTTCAGGTGTCTGTGTGCACTGGTGTGCTTCTTTGTGCGGCACACATCATCACTCCCATGCTGAGAGCACAGTCTCTGGGCACAGAGAACATAAATGATTGCCAGAGGTCACACAGAGGATAAGGGAAAAGCAGGGGTGGGAGGGTGCGGTCTGGCTCCGGGGTCTCCTCTTCTTCCACCAAAACCTTTTTTCTTTCACATTGAAATCAAAACTATTACATTCTACTGCAATACTTAAAGGAGAAGGCCAAATCTTCCACCAAATAAAAAAGAACAGCTTAGTGTCTTTACTCTCCCGAGCAGCGACAGCTCATTCTGTTTAAATCCAAGTGTATAAATTGAGCAGATAAGTTAACTTCTCAAAACCACTTGCAAAGGCCTCACCCTCATGACCCAAGTTACTTACATCACATCAAGATAGGCTTTACAAGAGCTGGGAACACAAATCTCTTCCTTTGCAAGATCTATTATATGTTCTTTACCAGCATGGTTTTATAAGTGAATTCTTTCAGCCACAGTTGGTAAAATACCTTTTAGGCCTAAGAGGATAAAAAGGCTTCCAATAAGGAAGCTCCCCCTTGCTTTCCAAACTCTTTTATTTTTTTTCTCTGTTGGTTCTACTATTTTGTATGGAAGTAGGATTTTTTTCTTCTAATTAATTTTTTGGAGTTGAAAGATGGGTCAGCATTGAAGAGCAGGTAATTTTCTTACAGAAGACCTGAGGATGATTCCTAGCACTTATGTTGGTCAGCTCACAACCAACTGTGACTCTAGCTTCAGGTTAACCTCTTCTGGCCTCTGTGGGCAAACACATTCATCTGCACAAAGACTCACACAAACATGCATGCATGTACACAATTTTTTTAAAAAAGCTGAAATCTAGATAAGACAAATGGCACTGGTGACTGGATGTCTCAGAAGGTGAAATCTTGGGCTTCCTCCTAACTCTCTTCCCTTTCCTGGAAGTTCTTCAGCATCAGAGTTTGAAATTCATTGGCTGGGAATGGAATTTCCCCAGTTGCTGCTGTTGTATCTCCACTAGGGGCCTAATGTGGCAAAGGCTTGGTGCTTGGCTTGTGGCGCTATCAGAAGTTAGTGGAAATCTTTAAGAGGGAATGCTTCACGAAAGTCTAGGGCATGCCCCAACATGCCCTGTAGGACCCTGCCCCGCTTTCTCTTTTACTTCTAGCCCTTGAGGTGAGCAGTTTAGATGTGCCTCCTCACCACAGCCTCCAGAGCAATAGTCAGAAACCTCCCAAACCATGTGCCAACATGGACTTTTCCTCTCTTTTTTCATTATATCAGTTATCAGCTACAGTAACAGGAAGCTGACTAACTCAGATGCTTAAGTGTAGGCTCCCCTCACTTTAGATGCTCTGGTATTGTAGGAAAGGACTGTTCCTTTAAAAACATCCTTTCATCCTTGTTATGGTGACAAAGTCTCTGTTCAGTGCTTTCTTGCTCACCCATCTTCCCAAACTTGGTAATCCTCTTGTCTAACAGAGGTGAGCACTGGCAGGAAGAACCATCCTGCCTCAGTTTCTCTGGTGGCATTCACTCTGACAGTCAGCCCCACTGTGTCAGGGTTCTTTTTCTGTTTGAAATAGTGACTTGTAGTTTCCCTTTAAATTACACCTGTTTGATGTTAAAAAGTGAGTCAGTCTGAGGAAACATGCCAGGTAAATCTTTTTTTTTTTTTTTGCCAGGTAAATCTTATCACCAGTCACAAAAATTGCGGTGATGGTTGATAGATGGCTGAGAAGCATGGGAAAGAAGTAATGAGGAACACATAGCTCTGGGTCGTTAAGTTATCAGCAGAGTCAGGTTTAAATGTGGCTCTCAAATTACCTATCTACACAAGAGATTTATGGAAGAAATGGAAAAGATATTTTGTCCTTAGCTCTCAAAACTGTGGCTTGCTATTCTGACACAATGACTTCAATCTTTTCCATTTTGCAGGCTGTTGGTCTTCAGAGGCTCATTCATACATGTATTCAGTTGCTTATATGATGGACATTTATGAACTACCTGATACATTTCAAACATTGTGTGATGGCAAATTACTATTAACCAATAACAAGCCCTCAGCTAGGCTCTTAACTAATCTCAGGATGTCAGAACTAGTTGTGAAATATTTAATTGAACCTGTGGTTGCCAATTGGCAGTGATTCTTAGCTCAGGTTGTGTGAGTTAAATTGCCCAGAGCTGGAGAGATGGTTCAGCCATTAAAGGCTAACAAAATGTCAACAAAAATCACCTGGAGGATTTTTAGAGCCATAAATACTGGGGGCTGAAAAGAATACTTACAGATTCCCTAGCTAATGTGAGGTTGATAAAAAAGGAGAAACATGGGTATTTGAAAGACAGTGTCTGGCCTTGATAACTTCATGAGAAAGTTAGAAGAGGGTCACCTAGGGTGACTTCAGAGATATTGTAGGGCTTTGGGACAAGAGAGAGGTCAGGAGCTAAGCTGAGCATCCCTGCTGCTATGGAACTGGCAGGCTGCGAGATGCAGGGGCGGTGAGGAGCTAGCTCACAAGGCAGTTCTTGGCTGGTCCTCATAGTCCCACAAAGCCTTAAATCAGCAACCACGTAAATTAATATCAACACAGCAGAGACTCAGCTCAGGAAGAAGAACTGCAAGGTGACGTCACAGCCATGGCCTCAATTTGTCTTGTCAAAGTGGTGAGGGGTGAGTCAATTTGTGTTCCAGTTTTCTAACTGGATGTTCTTCCATGCTGTAGGCATCTGTAGGTTGTTGGCCCCTTGCTGGGGCTTCTGCTTGCTTTGAATGGCAGGTGAGGTGAAGGGCATTACATTTGTATTTGAATGTCCCAGGAGAGATGGAGTGACTAGTTTATGCCTTCCCTACCTCAATGATTATACAACTTCATCGTCACCTGCCTCTTCTTTTCAGGCTTAAAAATAGCAAAGATGAGGTCACTGATAGCTGAGTCACCTCTTCCAGGGGGGCTGTTGTGGGCAAGTATCATTTATTAGGAATTTCATCTTAAACATATTTTATAAAATATTTTTATTCACCTGTCAAAAGCACAGCTATGTGGATATAAATATATCAGCCAGGGATCTGTTGTTATGATATGTACACACACAAATACATTTCAGATGTGAATATCTGTGTGTATACTTCTGACCAAATTCGTCTCACTTGGGCCTCAGAACAGGTTTGAGACTTGAACATTGTAACCCCATTTCACAGGTCAGAAAACAGAGGCTCAGTGAGGTTGTGGGGTTTGCTGAAGGGTGGAGAGTGATTCAGACACATTCACTCTTCAGCATACTGAGTGACATTTGTGGTGCATTTTGATTATAAAAGGGAGAGAAAAAAATGCTTGAGCCTACAAGACCTCACTTAGCTCTGCTACCTCAGTGTGGGGAGCAGGAACATCGGGACCTGAAATATATAAATGACAGCAAGATGAGGACTAAGAACGGGGGTGTGTGTGCTCAGAGCTTTGAGTTCTACCAACTTTCATATCCATAGCAAATTGCACTCAAAGATGTGCCCACGGTCTTCTCTCATCTGTCTTTGCATTTTTCACAGTGAATCTCTGCTTTCGTGATTCTTTAGGAAGGACAACCTTTCTAAGAGAAGATGAAAATAGAGGTCCATGACCTTGGGAAGTGAGTGGGAAGGAAGCTCAAGGCAGCATATAAACACAGCAGTGTTTACAGCCGAGAAAAAGCTGAAGGGATCAGTTCTCTTTGATGAAGAAGTTGAGATTTACCTTTGAGTGAGACCGATTTTATGTTCTCTGCTAATATGAAATGTGGCCAAAAATGAGAGAAGTGATCCCCAACTGTTCTAAAGAAAAATTAAATGTGCTCCTATTTCCTTTCACAGCGATTCATCATTTTAATTGGTTTTGATGCCAAAAACTTTGACAGCATTTGCTGATGGGAATCCAACTTCATAATTCATAAACTATGGAAAAGTGATTACAGTCTTTGTTTGAAGGCTGTGCACATACTTTATTAAGTTGCTACAAGATGGAACATCAGATCCACATTAATCACACCATCTCCTCATGCTCTGGGTTCTAGAAGGGGAATTATGTACCACAGTCTCTTGGGAGGGAAGTGTTTAGGCCTAGGCTCTTTAAAGATGACAGGCTCCTGACTTCTGGCATTTGCTGGCATCTTCATGACCATCAGTGTTCTCAGCATTTTTAAGAACCAGGAGGAGAGAGAACCTTTGCTCTCCAGGTCCTCAACAACTCTCGTTCAAGTTCACCTTAGCATCTTCCTAAGCCTTCTAGAACCCAAGACCTTGATCAAACCACAGAGGCCAATGACTCATTCACTGCCCTCTGTTTCTTGCATTCTCTAACATCAGTACCTTCTCTTATGGCCTGCAAAAAGTTCCTGTCCATCCATATGTGCGTGGGTGCATGCGCGTGGGCGTGTGTGTGTGTGTTCAGTTCTATGTTTGCATTTCTTCTCAGTATTGAATTCCATTCCCCAGATTGTTCTTCATCCCTAGAGCTGCCATGGTCAAGTACAAGCACTGGCTTCTAGATTTTACTAAGCTTGTTCACTATTTAGTTTGTTTACTATTAGTTTCTCTCTAGGTTAGCAGTTGCTTTGTTTCAAGGACCATATGGTAAGTGTTTTAGACTTTAAGGGACTAAAGGTCCTGCCTCACATCTGCCTTTATTGTGGGAAAAGAGTCACCAATGATACATAAGTGGATGTGGCTCTAATTACTATCAAGCCTTCCTTTCTTCCTTTTTCTTTCTTAAAAAAAAATCATAGGAGCCAGAAGGGTCAAGGACACCACAAGAAATCCCACAGAACCAAATAACTTGGGCTCATATCGGCTCACAGAGACTGAACCAACAATCAGGGGCTGCATGGGACTTTCCTAGGCACTGCATATATATGACAGTTGTGTAGCTTGGTCTTCTTATGGGACTCCTAATAGTGGAAACAGAGTCTGTCTCTGACATTTTGCCTGTACTTGGGACCCTATTCCACCCACCAAGTTGCTTTGTCTATCCTTAATATGAAAGGAGGTACCTAGGCTTACTGCAACTTGATATGCGATTTTTAAAATTGATATCCATTGGAGCCTGCCCTTTTCTGAATAGCAACAGAGGAGTGCATGTGGAGAGGGACACGGGGAAGATGGGGGGAGGTTTTAGGCAGAAAGGAGGGAGGGGAAACTGTGATCAGTATGTAAAATACAGAAAGATAGAAAAAAGATGGCAGAGAATGGCTAGGTTACTTGGCCTGTGGGGGCTGAGTCTCCTTCATAGGAAAATTGAGGCTGTAATTCTGACATAGAATGCCAGGTCCTTCCCACCATTAATGAAAACAACACTGCTGTGGGATTATGCTCTGGTACATTGTACTTATTTGTCCCTTCTACTGGTTTAATAAAATGCTGACTGTCTAGAAGGCCAACAGGAAGTGTGGGCAGGGCTACAGACTACAAAAACTCTGGGAAGGGAGTCAGAGAGAGATGCCAGCAGATGCAGAGGAAAAGGGCCAGGATGCTGCTCTGAGAAAAGGTACTAAGCCACTTGGCTAATCATGGGCTAGTTTAAGAGTTAAGAGTTACTGGGACCAGGTGCTGTCTGCAGAGTCCCAGCGCTTCTGTGGCAGGGGCAGATGAACTCTGCCTGTCACCATACCCACAGCTGCTACTGAGGGAATTTGCACGGCTACCCACCTCGACTCCAGCTGAGCGAACAGATAACTACAGGGGTCCCTGAAGGACAGACTCAGACCCTGCCAGAGGTGAGGAGGGGTCACCAGGCCCAAGTGCCTATATCCCAGCCAGGGAGGGACAATTGAGCTCCCATTGGTTCCGGGTCTGCTTCCAGGACCAGGTGCCGTCTGCAGAGTTCCAGCACATCTGTAGAAGGAGCAGATGAATTCTGCCTGTTACCATACTCACAGCTGCTACTGAGGGAATTTGCACGGCTACCCACCTCCACCTTGAACTGAGCGAATAGATAACTTCTGGGGTCTCAGAAGGGTAGATTCAGACCCTGCCCAGAGAGGTGACATGAGGCACACAAGTCCGAGTGCCACAACTGACCAGGACCCATCTAATCGTGAACCACTGAAGCCATGGGCAAACGTCAGTACAAAAAATTACATAATAATACAAAGAACAACATGGTAACTCCAGAAGAGAGTGGCGATCTTACAAATACAAGACCTGAAATGAGCAATGAAGAGGAAACAGAAGGAAGCAACACCAAAAATTCCTTTTTGATGATCATCAAAGCTCTCAAAGAAGATATGAAAAATAGCCTTAAAGAAATAGAAGAAAATACAAACAAAAAATTGGAAGAGATGAACAAATCTATGAAAGAAACATGCCAGGAACTAAAAGCTGAAATAAAAGCTGAAATAAAAGCTGAAATGGAAGCAATAAAAAAGGCACAAAATGAGGAAAAGATGGAAATAGAAAACCTGAAGAAAAAAGCTGGAAACACAGATACAAGCATAACAAACAGAGTTCAAGAGATGGAAGATAGAATCTCTGAAGTGGAAGACTCAGTAGCTCAAATAGATATATCAGTCAAAGAAAATAGTAAAACTAAAAAAGCCATAATTCAAAATTATCAGGAAATCTGGGACACCATGAAAAGACCTAATTTGAGAATAATAGGAATAGAAGAAGGAGAAGAATACCAGCTCAAAGGCACAGATAATGTTTTCAATAAAATCATAGAAGAAAACTTCCCTAACCTGAAGAAGGAAATGCCTATAAAGATACAAGAAGCTTACAGAACACCAAATAGATATGACCCCCCAAAAAAG
>PVIH01002665.1:124560-182208 GCA_004025045.1 Sigmodon hispidus | reverse complement strand
AGCAGATGGTGCCCTTAACCACTGAGCCATCTCTCCAGCCCCCAGATTTCTTTTTTTAAAGATTTATTTATTACATATACAGTATACAGAAGAGGGTACCAGATGTCATCATAGATGGTTGTGAGCCACCATGTGGTTGCTGGGAATTGAACTCAGGACCTCTGGAAGAGCAGTCAGTTCTCTTAACCTCTCAGCCATTTCTCCAGCGCCCCCCCATACAGAGTTCTAGACTAATCATGAGCTATTACAGTGAGTTTCTGTCTCAAAATTATAATCAATTAATTATTAAGATCCAGAATTGGGGTTGGAGAAGTAGCTCAGTAGGGGAGTAGCTGCCTAGCACGTGAGAGGCCCTGACTGGGTTCCATTCCCAACAAAAACACAGAGAACTGTAGTACCCTATTGCCTAGGCTGAGGCTGGGTCGATAGCTGGGCAGTTAAGAGAATTTTCTGTTCTTGCAGAGGACCTGAGTCCAGATCTCAGCACCCACAAGGGGTGTCTCCCAACAGGCCTGAAGTCCCAGCAGTCTGTAGCAGTCAAGTGGATCTCTTTAGTTTGAGGCCAGCCTGATCTACAGACTGAGTTCCAGGACAGCCAGGGCTACACAACAAAACCCTGTGTCAAACTGACAAACAAACAAAAAGAAGCTTAGTCTCCTTACTTCCTTCCTTTCTTCTTTTTCTATTTTTTTCCCCAAGTCAGGATTTCTCTTGGTAACAGTCCTGGCTGTCCTGGAACTCACTTTGTAGACCAGGCTGGCCTCAAACTCATTGACATTCACCTGCTTCTGCTTCCCAAGTACTGGGATTAAAGATGTGCACCACCACTACCTGGCTTAAGTATTTCAGTCTTAAAAGATATATTTTTATTTGTTTTTGACAGTTTCATACAATGTACTTTGATTGTATTCATCCCTTTCTCTCAGAGCCCCCACCCCAGCAAAGAAAGTCCCAGCAGTTTCTGGACCCGAGGTAAAGACACATACCTTGTTATTTCAATATCTTTTTATATACAAGTCAGCGTGAAGTATAATATAAAAACAGAACAGCAAACACAAACCTAGGTCCATTTTCCTCCTGCCAAATCCCGGTGTGCTTATGGAGAGCCTGAATCAGCAGTTCTGAGAGAGGGTTGCCACCTGGTGGTCAGTATGAAAATTGCATTAGCCATTTTCTAACCCAGTTCTGTGCCTTACCACAAACAAAGGCATAATACGGTGGTTTCGATAGGTATGGCCTCATAGACTCATGTGTTTGAATGCTTGATCATATCAAGTGGCACTATTAGGAAATGTGGCCTTGCTGGAGTAGAAGTGGCCTTGTTTGAGAAAGTGTGTCACAGCAGAGGTGGGCTTTGAAGTCTCATGAATGCTCAAATTATACCCAGTGGGACAGACTACTTCTGATGCCTGTGGATTAAGATGTAGGACTTGCAGCTCCTTCTTCAGCACCACACCACAATGCCTCACCATGATGATAATGAACTCAGCTTCTAAAACCGTAAGCCATCCCAAATTAAGTGTTTTCCTTTCTAAGAGTTTGCATGGTCATAGTGTCTCTTGACAGCAATAGAAATCCTAATATATACACACAGTGTTACATATACTATGTTATATAGAAATATTTTTAATTCTGAAAAAAGAAATATTTTTAAAATATCTATTACATTTAAAAGTATATACATATATTTGAGGGATGGCCTTGAACTCCCAGAGCTCTGTTTGCCTCTGCCTCCCAAGTGCTGAGATGAAAGGCATGTGCCACTATGCCCAGCTTTATGAGGCAAGCTTTAAAAGCTTCAACAGTGCTTTCTTCTAAAGTGGGTTTGACTGGAGTTATCTATATACTGAAGGGGGCACCAAAAACTTTCTGTCCCACCAAAAACTTTCAGATACCAGGCAGCCACTTCCCAAATAATTGACTCAGAGACTTAATATTACTTACAAATGCTCAGCCAGTAGCTCAACCTTTAACTGACCTAGTCTTACACTCAAATTAACCCATAATTCTCATCTATGTTTAGCCATGTGGCTCGGTACCTTTTCTCAGTCCAGCCTTCTCGTCTTGTTTCCTCTGCTGGTGATTTCTCTGCCTTTCCTCTTCCCAGAATTCTCATCTGGGCATCCTGCATATTCTTGCCTGGGTACTAGTCATTCAAGTGTTTTATTAAACCGATTTGAATGACAAATCTTTACAGTGTACAAGAGCATTATCTCCAGCAGGAGGCTACTCCCGGGATAAAAGTAAAAGGAAGACAGGCCTGTCCAAAGAGGTAGGGGCTATGCAGGTAGCCCTGCAGTAAGATGGTCAAGGTAAGCTTCTGTGTAACTGGATAGAAGGGTTCTGCCCTAATGAGCAAATAGGTACTGAGCATTTGCATGAACACACATGCACACACACACACACACACACACACACACACACACACACACACACTTCACACAGAGCCCAGCATGTAAAGGTATGAGGTATGAGATGGGTGAGGAGCATCAGGCCCTGGACCACCTTATAAGATCCACTGGACTATTATGTTACACAAAACAGCCCAGCAGACAGGACTTTATCATTGGGAAGATTTTGTACTTCAGGCTTTAAAGAATGATGAGGCCTTCAAGGGAAGTGTTAGTTAAAGTCCTTCAGGGTTTTGTGATGGAGTATCCGGAAATGGAAGTATCTCAGACTTTGGGCAATAACTTACTCAGAAGCTGGGTATGGTGTTGCATGCCTTTAACGTTATGACTGGATGGGTTTTGAGGCCCTGACAGCTCCAGGCCATTATAGGACAGACCTGGTGTATGTCATGAGGCTCCCAAGTTTCAGAAAGAATAAGCCATAGTTTAGGCATGTCCCTAGGAAAGGGCAAGGCAGGACCAGAAAAATGAATGAAGAGGTATTTGTTTATCACACAGATCATAAAGCTAAGAGAAGTCTAGAGTGGGTTCCATGGTTCTTGCCAGCAATACCCGTTTGGTAGTCTGGGCACTGGGATAAACTGGAAAGGAGAATCACGGTGGAAAAAGTCATTCTATCCATAAGGGATATGATGTTGGCCCCTGTCACATCTGGAGTCACCTGAGGTTCATCCATAGAAATGGACAACAGGGGAGCCATATGGCCTCAAGGCCCTGTCAATCTTCAGACCAGGCAGGCCTCTTTCCTCACCCAGCTCCTTAGAGAGAAAAACAAAGGCAGGTCATTTTTGCTGCACTGGGTTTGACCTGAGTGTGATATCCATGGATGGAGCTGGCCTGTTTGCACAGTGAGAGGGACATTCTTGCTTCCTGGACCTCTACTTTGTAGACTGGACATGGACCCAGGAGAGGCTTTGGATGCTCCAAGCTGACAAAAATGACATGGAAGAGTCCTCAGACCCAAGGCTGGCTTCATCCAGACACTTGGATTCCTAGGATTGGTAGGACATAGGAAATAGGTGCAGCTACACAAAGGGCCACCTGGTTATTGCTTTCTCCTTACAGTTGGACCCTTTCTAACTTGAAAGTCTCCTCTTGGATATTAAAGACTGTAAAGGCTGAGTCTAAAAAAATGGAGAGCCTTGGGTCCTGAGTGTACTCAGGAAGCTGTTGTCTACTGCTTGGAGAGGAAGCTTGTTTGGTTTATCAAACATTGAACCGGGAAAACTTGCTCCTGACTCTAGGGGTACAGATTTATGTTCTTTTTTAAAATGTATTTTAATTTATGTGAATTGGTGTTTTGCCTGCATGTATAACTGTGTAAGGGTGTCAGATCTTGGAATTACAGACAGTTGTTATCTGCCATGTGGTTGCTGGGAATCGAACTCAGGTCCTCTGGAAGAACAGTCAGTGCTCTTAACCGCTGAGCCATCTCTCCAGCTCCAGATTTATGTTCTTGTGCCTGGCTGTAGCTATCATAGATTTAAGGAGCATAGGTTTCTTAGAAACTACTTGATGTAGTTATCCCCTGTAATAAACAGGTTATCGTATGGTCTGAACAGGCACTTCCCTCATTGTTTCCTATAGCAGTAGCCTGACAGGATGAGTAGGGCTCTGATTAAACACAGTAATGGACCCTGGCCTGAACTTCCTCAGCCCAGAACTTTTCTTTGTGTGTGCAGCAAGTAGTTAAAGGTATATAAGGGAAAGTAAGTCCCCCCATCTCCTTTTAAGAACCTTAAGTCATATTGAGGCCAATTCTTGTGAAGACATCCCAAGAATGAGACAGACAGAAATTGAGGTGGGTCCTACCAGAGAGCAACATTTACCCGGAAGGTGTCACTGGAGGTCACCGACCTTCCTATGTTGTCTCACACTAACTTGACTGGGTGTTCTGGAACACAGACACTCTTTACTTCTGGAGACAGAGCTCCACCTAGTTTAGACTTGCCAGCCTAAACTGAGGGAACCACTTACAAAGGGAAACTGCTTTCAAGCTACAGGATCCAATACCCTCTGCGGGCCTTTATAGTCACTGCATGGTGCACAGTGAATACATACAGGCAAAACACTTATACACTAAAATGCTAAAAATAAAAATATAGTTGTGGTTCTGCAGCCATCGCTGGATCGCAGCTGCCAAAATGAAGTTCAATCCCTTTGTGACTTCTGACCAAAGCAACAACCACAAATGGCATTTCAGTGCACCTTCTCACATCCGGAGGAAGATCATGCCCCCCCCCCAAGAGTAAGACCGAAGTACAGTGTTTGATCTATGCCCATTCGAAAGGATGAAGTTCAGGTTGTCCAAGAGCACTACAAAGGCCAGAAGATTGGCAGTGGTCCAGATACATCTGAAGAAATACGTCATCTACACTCAGTGAATGCAGCGAGAAATGGCTAATGGCACAAGTGTCAACGTGGGCATCCACCCCAGCAAGGGGTTATTTATCACCAGGCTAAAACTGGACAAAGACCGAAAAGAGACCCTGGGAAGGAAAGCCAAGACTCGACAGCAGGGAAGGAGAAGGGCAAATACAAGACAAGGAAGAACGATGGAGAAGATGCAGGAGGAGGGGCGTGTGGTGCAGTGTCCATTAAAGACTGCCTAAGTAAAAAAAAAAAAAAAATTCAGTTGTGGTTTCCATTTATAATTCTGATGCATAATTTGAAAGCTGAACTATTGATTTGAAATCAAGCTTCAAATGATCATCTTTTTTTTGAGGACACATTCTGTATTTTATTTGCATTTTAAGACTAACTTTAATCTCAAAATCACATATCCATATACTTACCTCCTTTTTGTTAACTTCACCTTAAAACTTCTAAGCATGTTTTATTAAGCACAGACTGTAAACAAATATTTACCATGTCTGTTACATGTAACAAATGGGAATAGCTTTTAACAGAGATTCATCAATCCCCCCAAACAACTTTTTATTATAAATACAGATGTTAAAACAACCTTGAAGCTGTTGTGATGCTATAGTAATCAGCACCCACACCCGCACCACTTCAAGAGTGAACACAACTGTGACTACTCATTATACTTGCCACTTTAACAGTTCACTGCAGTCTAAGGACAATGGATAAAGCATACCATTGCTGTTCTTCCTTCTTGAGACTTTACTTTTCAGAAAGACAAAGGTTTCCACGGCCATCTGATACTCCTTTGCTATGCTTTTGTCTTGAAAACCTGAATTCAATTTTGATTACTTCAGGCTCATGTTTAATGAGAAAAAAAAAATTGTGCTGCACTTCTCTTGTTACCTGAAAACATAATAGGTGTACATATATTAAATATATTCTTACAACTGTCCGGGTCATGTTTACCAGCTGGAATTCTTTTACTTACTATGTGTGTATTTTGTATGGTGACATTTAATCAAGACATTAACATGAGTAGAAGGTTGTTGATTTAAGACGTTTGAAATCCACTAAAATCAGTTGTTGTATGCCTGTCCTTCTGGTGGCTGGATCATCTTTCAGCTATATAAAGTTTGTTTTCAGACAGGGCCTTTTTTTTTTTTTTAAAGATTTATTTATTTATTTATGCATACAGTTTTACAGAAGAGGGCACCAGACCTCATCATAGATGGTTGTGAGCTGCCATGTGGTTTTGCTGGGAATTGAACTCAGGACCTCAGGAAGAACAGTCAGTGCTCTTAACCTCTCAGCCATCTCTCCAGCCCCCAGACAGGGTCTTAATATGCAGACCAGGTTGGTCTCAAACTCAGATCTACCTGTTTCTGCCTGTCAAATTTTGGGATTAAAGGCGTGTAGCAACACGCCTGGCCAAAGCCCCAAACTTAGTAAACGTCAGTCACCAACATCTGGAGACCACTGAAGGAAGTTTAATGTTTGTGGTAGATGGAATGAGAATGACCCTAAGGTTCACAGGTTTGAGTACTTGGTCTCCAGTTGACGGAACTATTTGGTAAGGATGAGTTACATCCCTGGAGGTAGGCTTTGAGGTTTCACAAACCCATAGCCCTCCTAGCTTCTGTCTCAAGATGTGAGCTCTAAGCTATTGCTCCATCATGCCTGTCTGCTGTCAAGCCACCTCCTCTCATGATGGTCATCAATGCAGCCTATGCAACTGTCGTGGTCATGGGGGTTTGTCACTGCTATAGGAAAGCAAATATGAAATGTATAAAGTGCTCATGACACCAAAAGTGAAGGTGACATCTGACGCTAAGCCAGGTGCCAATTGCGGCACTATATCAGAAGAAGCAGAAACAACCAATTTCTAAAATGGATTATGTACATGGAAACTACAAAAAGCAATGAAATACAGCTCTTGACAGTTTTATTCTTTAAAGTCTCTGAAATGTAACATTTGTGAGCTACACAGGCACCCTTCCCATATTTTTTTTGTAGGACAATTTATAAAGCATTAAGAGGAAGACAGAAACATACAAAAATAGTTTTCTTGGGTATGCAGTATTTTGGAAATAAACATGCACTTGAATGTAAACGTCTCAGGGAGAAAGAACAAGAGCATGATAGATGAGGATGTTCCCCGCACAACACAACTGTAATAGACACCAGGTCAGAGCTCACACCTATCTCTTTCACTCTCTAGATCTTGATTATCATAGACCTTTGCATTTTATATAAATAAAGCTTTGGAAAATCTTCAGGCCCAGAAGCAGATTTAGGCTCCAACAATCTTGCGTTTTTTGCTAGTGACCAGGCAGCTCATTAACAATGGTCACACCAACTTCGAAAAGCTGGCTGTAGAGGGAACAGGCTACATGCTACTTAAGGTCCAGTATAGTTTTTCTTTGGATGCACACTGGGTGGGGAAGGTACCAAAACACATAAGTGATGCTGAGTATAGAAAAACTTGTTTGCTGTGATGCAATTTCACAGATGAGAATTTCAAATTCCCAGTAGCTATTAAACATTTAAAACAATATGTTTTGTGGCATATCCTCAAATACAATTGTCTAAGGTACTGTCTATATAAGCTTTATTTTTCCCCCTAGATTATTCAATTTACTCAAGATTTTACAAAGGTCAGTGTGGACTGAGAATGTAGATCAATGATAAAAAAATTTACCTAGCATAGGCAAGACCCTAGGTTTGAATCCCAGCAGCACAAAGTTAAAAAAAAAAAAAAAAAAGGTCATGAAAACAGAGCTGGTATGTCTATTTACAATTGGATCTGGAAATATATGTACTGAAACATACATATGGATTCTAACTTTCTGTACGCTATTCTTATGGTATCCTTTTTAAGCTTTTGAGTTAACTTGCATCTCAATGTGCTTTCCCGAGTTCCTTCAGTATCCTCATGAAGGTTTCTCCCTCACCAGAAGAATTCCAGTTTGAAGGTTATCCAGAGTACAATCTGATTGTAGCCTTAGGACCTATGCTGTGTGAACCCTCTGATGGACACTGAGTCGAGACTTTCTGCTGAAGGCTTTCCCACACACGGCACACTCGTAGGGTTTTTCTCCTGTGTGGATTCTTAAATGTAATCTAAGAGTTGATCTCTGACTGAAAGTTTTGCCACATTCAGTACATTCATAGGGTTTTTCCCCAGTATGAGTTCTCATATGGATGATAAGTTGTGAGTTTTGAATAAACGATTTTCCACATTCACTGCATTCATAGCGTTTTTCCCCTGTGTGAATTTTCTGATGTATAATGAGGTTTGATTTCTTAAAGAAGGTTTTTGCACATTCATTACACTCATAAGGTCGCTCTCCTGTATGAATTCTCTGGTGTGTAGTGAGTTCAAACTTCTGAGCAAATGTCTTTCCACATTCACCGCATTCATATGGCTTCTTCTCCATGTGTGCTCTCTGGTGTACAATAAGGTTTGACTGGTGGGTAAATGCTTTCCCACACTCAGGACATTCAAAGGGTTTCTCTCCGGTATGAATTCTCTGATGTTTGATGAGGTTTGCCTTATGGGAGAAGGTTTTCTTACACACATTACATTCATAGGGTTTTTCTCCTGTGTGTATTCTCTTATGGCTAATGAGGAGTGACTTGAAGGAAAAGGCCTTATCACAGTAATTACAGACAAAAGGCTGAACCAAGTTCTTAATTTTCTGATGCTTAAAGAGGACTTCTTTATGGCTGAGAGCCTTTCCATTCTCACTATATCCTGAGTATTCCACTCCAGCATGGGGCTTCTCTGGCTTCAGATACAGAAGAGGTTTCCCAAATCCATTACACTCCTCACCCTTCCTTCTTATACAGCTTCTACTACTCAGAGGCTCTGAATTATATTTCAAAGTTCTTTCATATAAATCATATTTGTAAGGAAACTGTGTTAACGAAACAAAGTCTGTGTTCAGATTTAATGACTTTCCAAAAAGACTGCCTCTTTCTTCACTTGGTGGTTGGTGAAGAGCCATAAGTGGCCTCGCCTGCTCCTCTGGGTCTCTGGGGTCCTTCTCCTCCTGGTCATCGGCCTTCCACACTTCTAGGACAAAACACAGTGAAAGGCACTGTCTTAAGCCTTTTTTTGTTAAAGTGGGAAACCCTCACAAGTGTTCCCATTATGGAGCTGACTCTGGATTTGGAACCAATCTTTTAGCATTAAAAAAAAATCCCCAATGCAAGTTTTTTTCACCTCTTATGTTTTGAAAGGAAAATAAATATATGTTGGAGGAGTAGTATTTCCCAATGACAAAATGACCCTAAAGTGACCAGAAAAAAGCCAAGTAATAGTGTTGCACACCTTTGATCTCAGCACTTGGATGGCAGAGGTAGGAGGATCTCTGTGAGTTTGAGGCAGCCTGGTCTACAAAGTGAATTTCATGACAGCCAAGGCTATTGTGAGAAACCTAAACAAAACAAAGTGGGCAGAAAAAAACAAAATAAAAACAAAGGTCAAAGCTGCATGTTGTGGCTCATGTCCATAATCCTCACACTCAGGATGATGAGCTGAGAAGACTAGCTCAAGTTCAAGGCTAGTCTGGGCTATACAGAGAGTCTGTCTCAACAATATTCTTCCTCTGCATGACCACAAACAAAAATAAAGGTTGGCATAAAATGCCAGGGGAAAGACAGTAATTTAGTGATGAAGATTTCACAGTACCTTCAAGGACAATGAGCAGTTAGTCTAGATACAAAGAAAATATGTAGGTGTTGCTAAGTGAACAGACTCAGGGAGAACAAGGTTAGTTCAGGCACATCAGCTCAAGATGATAGAGATGTACCATCATTCTTCTACTCTGCTCACCTATACAACTTTTCACCCTTTTTGAGACTGGGTTTCAGCACTTGTAATCGTGGCCAAGTGGTTAAGGTGATGGACTAGAGACTGGGCTTTATTGTGTAGATCAGGCTAGCCTAAAACCTGTAGCCATCTTCTTTATTACAGGCATGTGTCACAACAACTGACCCCCAAATATTTTTTTTTTCTGTATGTATGGGTATTTTGCTTGTTTGTATGGTTGTGCACCAGGTCTGTGCTTAGTACCCATGGAGACTAGGAAGAAGGTGTCAGATTCCCCAGATCTGAAGTTATAGACAGTAATCAAACAACTCTCAGTCAAACCTAGATGTGGTTGGTCTTACTAGCCCTCCAAAGATGGAATGACAGGGAGGCTGCCATTCAGCATTTCTGTGGGCTCTGGGGATGCACTTGTACAATCTCCCCAACCCTAAAAATAACTATTAGTTTTTTAAAATGGGACTGGAGAGATGGTTCATAGGTTAAGAGTACTGACTGTTCTTCCAGAGGACCCAGGTTCAATTCCCAGCACCCATATAGTGGCTTACAATCATCTGTGACACCCGTTCCAGGAGATTCCAATGCTCTCTTCTAGACTCTGAGGAAACCAGGCATACACATGGTACATAGACATATGGGCAGGCAAAACACCCATACATAAAATACTTTAAAAAAAAAAAAAAAACTTTATTTATTTTATTTGCCTTGGTGTTTGCCTGGAACTGAGAACTGCAACTACAGATAGTTGTGAGCTGCCATGTGGGTGCTGGGAATTGAACCCGGGTTCTCTGGAAGAACAGTCACTGCTCTTAACCACTGAGCCATCTCTCCAGCCCCACATAAAATACTTTTTAAAAGATTTATTTACTTTTATTTTGTTTATAGCTGTTTTACCTGCATGCTATGTTTGCAGAGCCCACAGAAACCAGAAGAGAGCAACAGATTCTCTGAAACTGTACTTAACAGAAAGCTGACGGCCTCCATATAAATGCTAGGGATAAAATACATATTCTGTGGAAGAACAGCCAGCACTCTCAATCACTGAAGTATTTCTGCAGCCCACCACCACTCCCTTTTTTGAAGACGGCGCCTCATCATGTAGCCCTAGCTAGTCTGGAACTCTCTGTGTAAACCAGGCTGTGCTTGAATTCACAGAGATCTACCTGCCTCTGCCTCCTCAATGTTGGGATTAAAAGTGTGCCATACTATACCCAACTTATACTTTTTACTTATCTTTGTGTGGTAGGTGTGAGTGCACATGCATGTATTACCATGGTATGTGAGTGGAGGTCAAAGGACAACCACCTCTGATTGGTTCTCTCCCTCCACCAATATAGGCCCTAGGGATCAAACTCAGGATACCAGGCTTGGAAGGGAAGCAAGCACCTTTACCCACTGAGCCATCTTAACCATCTAAAAAAAAGTCTGTATGTGGAGTCTATGTACAGGTGCCATCAGAGCCAGAACATCAGATCCCCTGGAGCTGGTGTTTCAGGTGGCTGTGAGCTGTCCAACATGGGTAATGAGAGCCAAACTCAAGTCTTCTGCAAGCACATCAGTAGATACTTTTAACCACTAAGTCAACTCTCAGCCGCATAAAAATAACTTTAAAGTGAACATTTCTCACAGGCTTGCAGAAATAATTACAATGAAAGTCTCTAAAGACACGTCTGAAGTGGACAGCAAAATCCTGAAGATTACTGGACATGGTATAGCATACCTTTAATCCCAGCACTCCAGAGGTAGAGGCAGGCTGATCTCTATAGGTGAAAACCGGCCTGGTCTACAAACTGAGTTCCAGGGCAGCCAGAGCTATTACACAGAGAATCCCTGTCCAAAATACTTGAATAAAATATATCACATAGCAAACACCTTTAGCCCAGAACTGGGGCAGGAGAGTGCAGTGATATGTTACATATTTAATAAAACTTGAAATATTATCATAGTGATACATGTGACCAGCCAAGGCCACGTAAATAAGACACGTCTTTAAAAAAAAAAAATCTGCTCAAACTGTTCAAAACCTAGGACATCACTTCTACTAGCTTTTTATTTTCCTACAAGCTTCCCGCGTGAATTCTGAACTGGCCATTCTAACTATAACCCTGCCATCTCAGGTTAAAGATGTGCTTCCCAAAGCTGTCCTTACCCACTGAAAGTAAGTTGCTGTAGTTCTCCAGCATTACATCCATGTACAGTATCCTCTGAGAGGGGTCCAGTTGCTCCCACTCCTCCTGGGTGAAGTCCACAGTTACATCAGTGAATGAAACCGATCCCTGAAATGACACATGTTGTTCTAAAGTGATGAGCTTTGGGAGATATAGAAAAGGACTTATGAAAACTGACTTGCCACAGTGTAAGCTGTTCACCATGAACTGTGTTACACATTCAGTGTTCTGTCACAGCACTAAAGTGAAGGAAGACCTTTATCTAGGATAGGTGCAGTGGTGCATACCTTGAACCCCAGCATTTGGGAGGTAGAGGTAGGTAGATCTTAGTTTGAGGTCAGGCTGGTCTACATAACAAGTTTCAAGCCAGCCAGGGCTACATAGTGAAAACCGGTCTCAAAAAATAAAAGCTAGAGGGCTGGAGAGATGGCTCAGTGGTTAAGAGCACTGACTGTTCTTCCGGAGGACCTGAGTTTGATTCCCAGCATCTTCATGGCAGCTAACTACTGTCTGTAATTCCAAAATCTGACACCCTTACATAGTTATACATGCAAGCTAAACACCAATTCAAATAAAATAAAAATATTTTAAAAATAAATAAAAGCTAGAAAGAGGCAAATTCAAATAGATATAGAAGTCTGCATCAAATGACAAGGGGAAATAAAGACTTTTCAAAAATACAAGGTCTGGAAAGGGTATTTCTCAGTTTTTTTTTTTTTTTTCAAAGAAACACTGAAAAATGCACTGAAGGCAGGTGCTCTTCATTAACCCCAGGACTCGGGAAGGAGAGGTAGGTTGATCTCTGTGATTCTGAGGCCATCTTGGTCTACATAAGAGTTTTCCAGGACAGCCAGGACTACACAGCCCATAGAGCAACGGTTCTCAACCTTCTTAATACTGAGACCCTTTAATACAGTTCTTCAGGTTGTGGTGATCCCAACCATAAAATTATTTTGTTGTTACTATTATGATTCATAATGTAAATATCTGATATGCTACTCCCAAACAGGTTTTGAGAACCAGTGCCATACAGAGACCCTGTCTGAGGAAAAAAAAAAAAAAGTACCAATAAAAGAGTAATTCAGAAGGACATGAGAAGGCAGTGCCCAGGAAGAGTTTGCAGAGCAGGAGAAATTCTCCAGTGATACTAGACACTTTCCAGTGTAGACTAGAGTTAACTCAAAAGCAGGCATTTTGAGGGTCACCACCAAGACACCTATGCCACTGTGCCAAACTAACCTGAGGGCTGACTGCTTGTGTGCAGATTCTGACATGCACTTGCTCAGGTTTGTCTTGAACATGAGCTAAGGATCTTTCTCTCCCCTCCCACACCATGCTGCCTTGGATCAGGTGAGGACACTCCATCCATCTTACAGATCTGTCTGCTTTTAAAGACCAATTCCTAAGAGCTGGCAGTCAAGTGGAAAACAAAACAGAAAATACTGGGCATTCTGACCTTCCAATCACAGTCCTATCAAACACTCAACACTGATGACACTGACCCAGCCAGATGCACCAGCAGTGTTAAGGCCTGTGTCTTCTCATGTCCCTCATGACATTGCCAATGACTTCCCAACTGAGGCTTCTGTGAACTTGTGGGAAAGCTGCAGCTAGACTAAGAGTCAGAGATTTTCATGTTCATCTTCCAGCAAACTCTACAGACATGGTTTAGATAGCATTCCTGAGTGTCATGCTGCTGCTCACAGTAGGCCTGTTCTTCATACTTCCACCAGCAAGGGAAGAGTTAGGGTCAGGGATAGCTAATGCCATCCAAACACACAGAAAGGGCCAAGGAGATGGCTCCTACTTACTCAAGCCTGAAGATCTGAATTATCCACCATGAGGTGGAGAAAACTGACCTTGCAAGTTGTCCTCTGACCTCCACATGTACACCATGCCACAAGATAACAACCCCACCCTATGCACACAGCAATGTGATTAAACTTTAAAATGTAATTAAAAATTTTATTAATATACCTGCTAGAAGGGTTCTACTGAGATGGCATCATAGGGAGCACATAGTACATTTTACCCCAGGTGTGTACATATCACTCACACTATACATGTGTACTAGGGATCAAGGCCAAGACCTCAGGGATGCCAGGCAAGCCCTCAACCAACTGAGTAATATCCCTCCCTAGTCCTTTATTATGCTCATTGTTATTACACAAAGATTTAGAAAAGGAAGAGGGCTGGTAAACCTGTTACCAATCCTGACAACCTGAGTTCAAACCCTGGAACCCACAGGATGAAAGAAGAGAACCAACTCCTGAAAACCAAAACACATGCATGCAGTAGCACACACAAAAGGAAAAGGCTTTAATCTGGAGCACACACCTTCTGCTGGCAGCCTAGATAAAGGACATGAGATACCTGCCTGCTCTCACTCCCACTGCCAAGTTCACTCCTTCACTGGTATTAGAATCACTTCAGTATTCTAGCATATACTGAAGACCAGCTGGGACATCCAGCCTCAAGGACTGAACCTTATTCTTACACCTTCCATCCAAGGACAGCCACTGTTGGACTACCTGGACCGCAGCCTGCAAACCATTCTAATAAATCCCATGTGAGTGTGTTTACCAGAAATGGTTCTAACAGACATATACAGATAAATTTTTAAGCATCTGGAATAAGCTTTCTGATTTGCCAACACTGACAGCTTGGAGGACACTGAAAGCCTACATGTGAATTATTCTACAAACTTGAAACAAATGCATTTGATAATCCTGATTCACTGACTGTGAAAGACAACAGCTGTGACACTGCAGATACACTTTTGACAATTTGTAAAAAGATAAGGAAGCTAATGCTGCTGATCAGCTGCTCTTAGAATCTTCAGATAAATTAACAAAAGGAAAAGAATGAGCTCCATAATAAAACTAACCAACCAACTTCTAGCACCTCAGAACACAGTGATGGACAATAATAAACTGAGTGATAAAACTGACTGGTTCCAAATGACCATAAACAATTTAAGGGTCTCAGTCTCTGTCTCTGTTCCCCCCGCCCTCCAGTTTTTCTCTGTGTAGCCCTGGCTGTTCTGGAACTAGCTCTGGCTTTGAACTCACAGAGCTCCAACTACCTCTGCTTCCCCAGTGCTGGGATTAACGGTATGAACCACCATCACCGCCCTGCTCAGTCTACATGTTTCTACTATGTGTGTCCTGGAAGAGAATCTTCTTTTCAGCAATCACAGAGCCCAAGTTGTGAGAAAAGAAAATCAAACCAAAACATTCCTTATAAGGTTGGCTGAATTCAAGAGATTCAAGCCTCAGAGTGAGTTGGAGATAAAATCAGGGCACTAACTGGTAAGGAACAGGATCCTGTATCTTGTAATAGAGATGTGTGGCAAAACCTTCTGAGGCTGAGAAATCCAAATCCTCAGATTCTCAAGGGTTTATCTCACCAGAGGAAGAAGTTGCTCCACCCTCAGCAGAAGATGGACCCCCTATGCCACCCCTTGACACACTGCCTTTCCCCCTTGTCTGAGGAAATTAACCTTTCATTGGTTGCTAAACCAGCAGTGACTTTCCCTGAAGGACATGCCAGACAGACAATACTGATGCCCTCAGGACCCACCAACATGTGCCTTTAGACCACTAACCAGACTAAAGGCTAAGAGGCCCCTAGAGGGAAGAGGGAAAGTGTAGGCATAAGGAGGTGCACAATTCTGCTAAAGAGCTTACTGAGTTTGGTGTCCATTCAAGGGAAGTCTGGGGAGTGTGTGTGGGAGTGGATGTGAAGGGTGTGGCATGATGGTGGGAGGGATGTGAAATCGGGTCTGGCTGTCTATTGATGCAGGCCCTCTAAGTGGAGATTCAAGGTTTAGTGTGGAAATTCAAAGAGTTAAAAAAAATGTGTCACATGGGGCAGTGGTAGTGCACACCTTTTAATCTCAGCATCCCAGCACTAGAGAGGCAGAGGCAGGTGGAGTTCAAGGCCAGCCTGGTCCACAGAGTGAGTCTCAGGACAGCTAGGGTTACAAAGAGGAACCCTGTCTCAAAACAAAACAAACAAACAACAAAAAAGGTGTCAAAAGTTTGACAGGTTGGCTGAAGCATCTGAGAAATATGATCTCTGAAAAGGATCTCCCTTGGCTTGATAAAAAGGATTTTAAGGCCCAGGGAAACTGCAATGTTAGAATGGGTACGTGTGTGAAACCTAATCCTCCACAATGGGAAGCCCAAGAGAAGCTCTACACTAAGCCTGTAAGATGCAAAATGGTGACGGGGCACCACCATATTTGAAGAGCTTTGTTGCTGCCCCTTTCCCTGTGCCAGACCTTCGGGTTGGGGATGTTTCTGCCCAGTTGGATGGATTAAATTCTGTGAGGTTAGTCAGTCCCCAAGTAGCATGAGCCAGGTGACAGGACTGAATCACCAAAGGCAAAGTAGTTATGATTACTGTATGAACAGCAGCACCAGCAAAGTGATTTTTATGGTGGCATGACTTATATGGACCTTTGTCATTGGCTAATTAATCATTTTATTTCCAGGTATGAAACAGATAAGCCGGGCTGGAGAGATGGCTCAGAGGTTAAGAGCACTGATGGTTCTTCCAGAGGTCCTGAGTTCAATACCCAGTAACGACATGGTGGCTCACAACCATTTATGATGAGGTCTGGTGCCCTCTTCTGTATACTGTATGCATAATAAATAAATCTTTAAAAAAAAAAAAACAGAAACAGTTAAGCCTAGTGTATTTTATTTAATTATATATATATATATATACACACACACACACACACACACACACACATATATATTTTTTTTTTCAGAGCTGTGTAAGCAGGAAAACTTTCAAATAAAAAACAGGCTACATTGCATCATGGCAAAAGAAAATGTGAATCAATTTCCAGACTTGGGACAGTTCAAAGACCCAGAATGGCTTGAATGAAGGGGTGATCAGGTTCCCTGAGGGAAGATCTTGATAACATACCTAAGAGTTTCACTGTTAGTCTTTCTCTAGTCCTTCCTCAGAGGAACCTTTAACAAGGGTAACTGTATTCTGGGCAGAGAAGGGAAGATCGTAATCCAGACCTTCTGGATACTGGTTCTGAATTGACTATGTGGCCCTCCAGTTAAAGCAGGGGCTTATGGAGGTCACATGATTAATAGAGTTTTGGTTGAAGTCCAACTCATAGTAGGTCCACCGGGTCCCCAAACTCATCCTGTGGTTATTTTTCCCAGTCCCAGGATGTATAATTGGGATAGGTATACTTAGAAGTTGGCACAGTTCTCACATTGGTTCCCTGAACTGTGGAGTGAGGGTGCTTACAGTTGAAAAGGCTAAGCAGAAGCCTTTAGATCACCAAGAAAAACAGTAATCAAAAAGTTTTGCATCTCTGGAAGAATTGCAGAAATGAGTGCCATGCTCAAGATCTTGAAAGATGCAGAGGGGTAGTGGTTCTCTTCAACTCTCCTATCTGGCCAATGCAGAAGACAGATGGATTGTGGAGAATGACAGATGATTACTGAAAACTCAATCAATAGTGACTCTGATTGCAGCTGCTGTGCCAGATGTGGGGTCCTTACTTAAGGAGATTAACCTTCAGCTGGAGCACTCCAGAGGCAGAGACAGGAGGAGCGCTGTTGAGTTTGAGCTCAGTCTGGTCTATATATCGATAGAGCTCCAGGACAGCTTAAAACTCAAGAAAATAAACCTCTTTATTAAAAAGCAAACAACAGATCTGGTCACTTCATACATACAAAGGTGGGGAAAGTGTCAGACACCTGAGTATCAAACAAGGTACCACTAAGCTGGGCAGTGGTAGTGCATACCTTTAGTCCCAGGCGGCAGAGGCAGGCAGATCTCTGTGAGTTCTAGGCCAGCCAGGCCAGCCAGGGCTGTTACACAAAGAAACCCTATCTTAAAAAAAACAAAACAAACAAACAACCACGGCACTGCTATATAATTCATTAAAATAATCAGATCTAGAATACTGGCCAAATGCTAGTGAGAATGTGGAAGCATCTTTTCATTCACTGATGGGAATGCACTTCACTTGGAAGATAATTTAACAGTTTCTTACAAAATTAGTAATGTTTTTACTATATGGTTGAGCAATCCTTAGGATTTACCCAAATGAGTTGAAAACTTATGCTTCCACAAAAATTTGTACATTAACTATCAAAACTTGGAAGCAATCCAGATGTCCTTCAGGAACTGACTAATACACGTGGACTGGAAATGCAGCTCGGTAGACAGAATGTTTGCCTAGCATGTACAAACCTAGCTCCATTCCCTAGTACTGCAGAAACTGCAAATCAGAAACTCAGGGTTAGCATCTAAACCATGGGTTCTCAATCTGTGGGTCATGATCCCTTTGGTGTCAAATGACCCTTTCACAGAGGTTGCCTAACACCATCAGAATACACAGATATTTACATTAGAATTCATAACAGTAGCAAAGTTACAGTCATAAAGTAGCCATGAGGAGCTGGAGAGATGGGTCAGTGGTTAAGAGCACTGGCTACACTTCCAGAGGTCCTGAGCTCTCAATTCCCAGCAACCACATGGTGGCTCACAACCATCTTGTAATGAGATCTGGTGCCCTCTTCAGGCCTGCATGACTGTAGGCAGAAAGTTCTATACATAATAAATTAATAAACTTTTTTTTAAAAATTTAAAAAAATAAAGTAGCCATGAAAATAATTTTATGGTTGGGGGTCACCACAACGTAAGGAACTGTGTTAAAGGGTCTAACTATTGAGAACCACTGCTCTAAACACATGGTGAGCTTGAGGGGTGCTTATGCTACATGAAACCTTTTCTGGCACCCTCTCATAAATGACCCCCCAAAATGGCAAGGATGGATGGGGTTGTTTCACGGAAGTTAGAGCTGTGCTTTCAGAAAGTGCCAGCAATCCTTTCTCTGCCCCTCAGGACTAGAGATCCTGGTGTGGGGCAGACCCCACTATGATCAAAAGGCAGACCCTTCTGCTCATGCGGCAGGGTTCTCATCCACTGAGCCATCCTTCTGCCCAAATCTAACTCATTCTACTTTCTACTGCATTTCCTATAAATCTAACACTCCAAAAGCCAATGAAAACCCAAGTGAGCAATATGCAGTCCACTTACCTGGGACCCCAACATTTTTTGTTGTTCGGGTAAAGGCACAGAAGCACAAAGGCACAACTGGAAGAAAAGAAAAGGAAGTGTGTTATTATGGATCTGACCTGCCAGGTACCCAAAATGGTCTGTTTAGAGATCACTACACAACCCTGAAAAATACCACCCCCTCTTCAGAAAAAGCATGTTGGCAATATCTACTTTCTTTCTTTAAAAAAAAAAAAAAAAAAAAAAAAAAACTTTATTTATTTGCCTTGGTGTTTGCCTGGAACTGGGACCTGGAAATATAGACAGTTGTGAGCTGGCATGTGGATGCTGGAAATCGAACCCCAGTCCTCTGGAAAAGCAGTCAGTGCTCTCAACCACTGAGCCATCTCTCCAGCCCCCAAAATATCTACTTTCAACCAAACACAGACACGCATACATACACACAGGTATGAATAAGAATCCCACCATCTGGGGCTGAAGAGATGGCTCAGCGGTTAAGAGCACCGTCTGCTCTTCCAGAGGACCCGGGTTCGATTCCCAGCACCCACATGGCAGCTAACAACTGTCTGTAGTTCCAGTTCCAGGCAAACACCAAGGCAAATAAATAAATAAAGTTTAAAAAAAAAAAAAAGAATCCCACCATCAACCATCAAGAGATAAAACAGAAGCCCTAACTCCTGAAGCTGTTACATAAGGGATTAAAAGCAACCAAGAGTCCCACACTACAGGCTTTAATGTGAAAGGCAAACATGAATGAGCAGATAAGGAAACTACAGCAAAGATGAAAATTAGAAGAAAAAAAAAGAAAATTCCAGGTGGTTTGGAGTATGGAGGCAGATGCGGGTGAATCTCCATGAGTTTGAGTGCAGCCTGGTCTACAGAGTGAGTTCCAGGACAGCCAAGAGTACACAGAGAACAAAACAAAATAAAAAGGAAAATGCTAAAGACTTAAGAGTATAGCTCAGTGGCTGTTAAGTAAGGTTTGGCTATGAGGTGAGCCCCCAGCTGTTGAGAAGTCACTGAACCATGGCAGCTTCCATTCATCTATGAATTAATCCCCGATGGATCCGTATGGTGGCATTAGTAGAAAATGGAATGTGGGGCTTAGAGGAAGCAGCATGCACTGGAAGATAAGCTTTGTCTCCAGCGGCTTCCTGGATGCCAGGAAATAAGCAGAGGAGAGCCATATGCCTACTGTCACAATGTTCAATGTCACCTTAAATTTAAAGAGATGAGGGCTAGAGAGATGGCTCAGAGGTTAAGAGCACTGACTGTTCTTCCAGAGGTCCTGAGTTCAAATCCCAGCATCCACATGGCAGCTAACAACTGTAATTCCAAGATCTAACACCCTTACACAGTTATACATGCAGGCAAAACACCAATTCACATAAAATAAAAATAAATATTATAAAAAAGGAGAGAGATGGCACCACAGGACCGCTGCCAGAAACCAGGAACCACAGTAAATCTTTCCCCTCATTAGCTGCTTCTCTCAGGCATCTGGTGCTGTGACAAAACACTCACTGGAACAAAGCTGGAAATTCTTAGCATGGGCAAAGAATGCCTGAGGCCTTGGTTGGAACCTGAAAATAGTTCCCTGCAGTGGAATTAAACAGCAATGAAACAGCTTTTAAACATTTGAGAATGAGTAACTTTAGTTATTAAACTGCTCGCTTTACTTTTTGCGATAGGGACTCAGCATTTAGCCCAGGCTAAGCTCAAATTCATGATCCTCCTGCCTCAGGCTCCCAAGTGCTGGGATGGCAGGAATGAGATACAGTGCCTGATGAACATTAAAATGTTTACCTCAGAAAGCAAAAGTTTACAACTAACGACCTTAGGTCATTCCTACCCCTATTCCCATCTAAACCTTGAGCACATTAACCCAAAGCATATGATGAAAACAAAAGGTCAAGAGCAGAAACCAAAAAATCCCAAACAATGAAGAAGGTGATAAGACCAAAGCTCGTACGTAGAAAAATCAGTAACATCAATAAAACCGACCAAATTAGCCAAGAAAAAGGAAAAGCAGCTTGGGTGTGGAGGCCAGCCTGGCTACATAGAGAGACCTTGCCCAACCACACAAACAAATCTAAAATGAAGCAACAAAGAACATAAATTATCAATATCAAGAATGACCAGGGCACATTATTATGGTGCTGCAAATATTAAATTTTTTTCTTTGGGGGCTAGAGATATAGTTTAATAATGTTCACTGCTTTTCCATAGACCAGGGTTCCATTACCAGCACCTACCTAGGAGATCACAACTACCTATAACTCCAGTCCTAGGGGAATTACATATGCTTTCTCAGGTTCCTCAGGTACCAGGCACAAAGACATACATGTAGGCAAAACATTCATCACATAAGCATTTGTTCTAATTTAAAATGTAAATAAATGGAAGGGTGGGGAGACACTCAGTGGCTAAGAGCACTTCCTGTTCTTCCAGAGTCCTGAGTTCAGTTTCTAGCACCCATGTCAGACATTCTCAGCCACTGGAATACCAACTCAAGAGGATCTGATTCTCTCTTCTGGCCTCAGCAGGCACCAACACACAAGGGGCATATATACAAGACAAATTGACACATAAATAAAAACAACAAAAATTAGTATTTTAAAAAAAGAGTTGGACTGCCCAACCATAGGCCATGCCTGCCAGAAGACCAGGAAGGCCGCCACCCATGGACCTCCTGTACTCTCTTGGTTCCCTTAGGCACACAACCCCTGTCCACCCATAGACTACACTTGCCAGAAGACCAGGTAGGCTGCCCACCTTATCCCCCTCCCTCCCCTGAGGCCACACTCCAGCCCTCAACTCAGAGGGACACTCCTAGCTGGATCAGAGGTCACACAGGCTTCCAGAACTCCGGTGCCCAACTCGGGCAGAGACCCCCTGCTGACCACTGACCACACCAGCCACTAGCAGTCTAACCCCCAACTCAGGTGGAAATCCCAGGCTCAAACACAGGCCACACAGGCCAAAAAGACCAGAGAGGAGACAGAAACCAAAAGAGACCTAGGAATCATCACCAACCCAAATGCCTATACACCAGTATAAGAGCCCAACAGCCAGGGCCATACAGCCCCACCAGAGTCCAGCTATTTTACTAGAGCAAGCCCTCAATAGTTCAAAACAGCTGAAGCACAAGAAAAAGAAGTCTTAAAAGAAGTGAGTAAATTTTGGGCTAGAGGGATGGCTCAGAGGTTAAGAGCACCAGCTACTCTCCTGGAGGTCCTGAGTTCAATTCCCAGCAACCACATGGTGGCTCACAACCATCTATAATGAGATCGGATGCTCTCTTCTGGCATAAAGACATGTATGCAGATAGCGAGCACACACACACACACACACACACACACACACACACACACACACACACACACAAACTTAAAATGTAAGAGCTGGAATTGGGCTGTTGGAACACAAAAGCGCCATTTACAGAACACATACTTGTTCAGAAAGCAAGTCTCAACAGATACAAGAAAACTAAAATAACCCTGTGCATCCTATCAGATCACCATGGATTAAAGCTGGATTTCAACAATAACAAAAACAACAGAAAGCCTACAAACTTATGGAAACTGGACTCTCTACTGAGAGACTACTGGGTCAAGCTAGAAATAAAGAAATTAAAAACTTCTTAGAATTCAAAGAAAATTACTGCATAGCATAACCACACTTACAAGATATAACGAAAACAGTACTAAGAGGAAAGTTCATAGCACTAGGTGCCTATCTACAAAAATTGGAGAGATAGATCTCATACTGGCAATTTAACAGCACATCTGAAAGCTCTTGAACAACAAGAAAGCAAACATACCCAAGAGGAATAGATGGGAAGAAATAATCAAAATGAGGGCTGAATTCAACAAAATAGAAACAAAGAGAATAATATAAAGAATCAATGAAACAGAGTTGATCCTTTGAGAAAATCAACAAGACAGACAAACCCTATCCAAATAAAAGATGGAGAGAGAAAGTCCAAATTAACAAGATCAGAAACAAAAAGGGGGACATAACAACAGACATCAAGGAATCATTAGGTCATACTTTAAAAACCTGTACTTGGAGCTGAACAGATGGCTCAGTGGTTAAGAGCACTGACTGCTCTTCCAGAGGACCAGGGTTCAATTCCTAGTTCCTCATATGGCAGATTACAACTGTTTGTAATTCCAGTTCCAGGGGATTTGACACCAATGCACATAAAGTTTTTTTTGTGATTTTTTAAGGCTATATTCCATAAAAGTGAAAATCTAAAAGAAATGGGTAATTTTCTTGATAGATACCACTTACAAAAGCTAAATCAAAATCAGATAAACAATTTACATAGTCCTATAATCTCTAAGGGAAATAGAAGTAGTCCTTATAAGTGTCCAACTCTCCCCACCACCAAAAAAAAAAGCTCAGGGCTAGATGGTTTTAGTACAGAGTTTTAACCAGACTTTCAAAGAGCTGACACTAATATTCCTCAAACTATTTCACAAAATAGAAATAGAAGGTACACTGCCACATTCATTTTTTTTTAACTTTATTTATTTATTTATTTATTTGCCTTGGTGTTTCCCTGGAACTGGAACCACAGACAGTTGTTAGCTGCCATGTGGGTGCTGGGAATTGAACCCGGGTCCTCTGGAAGAGCAGACGGTGCTCCCAACCTGAGCCATCTCTCCAGCCCCTGCCACATTCATTTTATGAGGCCATAGTTATCCTGATACCCAAACCACACAAAGATTCAACAAAGAAAAAAATTACAGACCAATTTTCTCTCTGAACATAGATGCAAAAATAAATGTTAATAAAATAAAAATAAAAATGTTTCAATAAAACCCTGAAAACCTGAATCCAAGAACAATCAAAAAGATCATCCACCATATCAAGTAGGTTTCATCCCAGAGATGCAGAGATGGTTCAACATATGAAAATTTGTCAATGTCATCCACTATATAAACAAATTAAAGGGAAAAAACCCCACATGAACATCTCATTAGATGCTGAAAAAAGTCTTTGACAAAATCCAACATCACTTCATGATAAAAGTCTTTGAGAGATTGGGGATACAAGGAACATATTTAAACATAATAAAGGCAATTTACAGCAAGCCTACAGTCAACATCAAATTAAATGGAGAGAAACTCAAAGCAATTCCACTTATATCAGGAACAAGACAAGGTTGTCCACTCTTCTCCAGATCTATTCAATATAGTACTTGAAATTCTAGCTAGAACAATAAGTGAAGGAGATGAAGGGGATACAATTGGAAAAGAAGTCAAATGTATTTTTTGCAAACGATGTGATAGTATATACAGTGAGTACAAAAAATTTCTAGTAGGGAACTCCTACAGCTGATAAACATCTTGAGTAATTTGGATTGCATACAAGATTAACTCAAAAAAAAAAAATCAGTAGCACTCCTATACACAATGACAAATAGACTAAGAAAGAAATCACAATAGCAACAAACAATAAAAAAAAAGCTTGGGGTAATTCTAACCAAGCAAGTGAAAGACATGTATGACAATTTGAAGTCAAAAAGAAATTGAAGATATCAGAAGATGGAAAGATCTCCTATGCTCATGGATTAATCGGTAGAACTAACAAAGTAAAAATAATCATCCTAACAAAAGCAATCTACAGATTCAGTGCAATCCTCATCAAAACTCTAATACAATTCTTTACAGATCTTGAAAGGACAATACTCAACTTTGTATGGAAAAACAAAAAATCCAGGACAGCTAAAACAATCCTGTACAATATAACTTTCAGAAGGTTATCACCATCCTTGATTTTAAGCTGTACTACAGAGCTATAGTGTAGTTGGTAATAGTCACTAGCAACTGATTAAAAGGCTAGTATTTATTAAGGGGTTTGTAGGAAAATACTCACTGATGCAAGGAACTGAAACAGTTGTGCGACTCCTGGAAAGCTGGACTGGTCCCTGAGACTGAACCGGGTCGGTCCTTCCTCCAAGAGCTCAATAGAGCAAATAGGAAAGCACCTGGTCTTAAACTGGCCTGGCCACACCCTTGGCACTCTCTCAGGAAAGGGAAGGTGCGGCTAGTGATCTTTTTTTTTTTTTTTTTTTTTTTTTTACTTGTTCAATCTCTGCAGATTTATTGTTGAACTTCATTTTCATCCAATACACAATTAAAGCTAACCAAGTGCAACAGAAAAGTCTGCCCGTTACACACATAGCTTCATACCAACCATGTATTCCACCAGTCAAAAATTCTAAAACAATCCAAATGACTTCTATCATACTAGTGACCACTTAGCCAAATAAATGAGGCAGACCAATATTCAAATTGCAATACCAGAACAACTTTGTTGGAATAGCTAGTGATCTTTTGTAGCCAATTCTGAATAAGAAAACATTCACACTGGGGCCTCAAGGCCCAAAGGCCACACCTCTAGGTCAAGGTGATATTGCCTGCTTTCCCTCTGGTCTAAATAAGAAAGTTCTAAATATAAATATAAAACTATATACAATAGAAACAATTATAAAGTAATGTCCAGGAGAGGGAAAAGGCAAATAACACAAACAAGGTAAAACTACAACTAACAAGAACAAACCAAAACATATACTAAAGGTCCAGAATATTGGTAAGTAGCAATATACAGAGATACTCCAAAGCTGTCTATCTTGAATAATATGAACCTAGTACCTAAATGCTCTTAGCTAAGATAAGATATGAGATGGTCATAGCTTTAACTATCAAGTCCTGAGAAGGAAAATATACTACCTGAGTAAGCTGGAAGTGCAAGCAAGCAGCTTCCGAAATTTAGTAAGAGAAGACAGGGACAATCAGCTGCCTGGACAGTCACCCACAGCTTTTCTGCAACGTTGGAACATCGATTTTTTGGCTATAGGCCAAAGACATCTGACAGATCTTTTCAGAAGTAGAATATTTTGAGAAACCCAGGCTCTTATCTTTCGTCCTTGCTGTCAGCAGTTGAGGCAAGGGCAGATCTTTGCCCAGTAGGCCATTTATCAGCCAAGGAAGACAAACTCCATGTGGAGTGCCCTTGATGTCCAACACTATCTCAGGAAAGGAACAGTGCTGCCAGGAGTAATCGTATCTTTTGTAGCCGAATTCTGAATAATAAAACATCTAAATGCCATATTCTCTAAGTCTGCGAAGTCTTTAAAGACTGTCTATCCATCTGACATATTTTACTATATATCTAGAAGATCTAATTAACATGACTATTATGACAAACATAGGTGACTATGACCTATAATTCTTATCAACCTAAATAACCTAAAGACTAAGGCTCATAAAGGTAGACAATCTATAAATAGATGTACGGTGTTGGAACAAAGACTTTGAGTATGACAATCATACAAAACATCTTAAGCAGAGGTAGAAATGCATAATGTAAAATGACAACAGATCCTTAATTATGTATCGATATACAAGATAACTTAAAAGAGGTAGAATATATATAAAGAGAAAGAATTTGTATAGTGCAAATGACAGCAATATTCTTAACATGCATTAATGTACAACATATTTTAAACAGAGGTAGAAGCATATGCATATGACAAATATAGACTCAAATTTATATCAATATACAAATTATCTTAGACATAGAAAATAATTTCACATTTGTATCAATATACAAGAACCCACATCAGTGCAAATTGTCTATGGCTAGTTAGTTAGCCGTATTTATTTACAGGTAGATAACAATAATCTACCTATATCAATATTGTCCTATGTACTACCCCTTTATTCTTATTGGGAGAAGGGGCATAGTTTTTCTTAGAATTGCTTCAGCTCTTACACTTAAACCCATAATTCTTACCCATGTTTAGTGAAGTGGCTTAGTACCCTTTCTGAGTCCAGCATTCCCATCTTTTCCTCTGCATCTAGCTGGCAACTCCGTCTCTCTTTCCGTCTTCCCACAATTCTCCTAGTCTAGTTGCCCTGCTTATACTTTATTTCCAATAGGCATTTTATTAAACCAATGCAAGTGACAGATCTTTACAGTGTACAAGAGCATTATCCCACAGTAGACAAATGGTTGGAGACCTGCTCTTTTCTGAAGGGAAACAGAGGAATAGTGGATCTGGAGAAGAGGTAGGGGGAAGGGCTCTAAGTAGGGGAGAGAGGGAGCTGTGGTCAGGATGTATTTTTTTTAATATTTATCTATTTATGTATACAGTGTACAGAAGAGAGTACCAAACCCCATTATAGAAGGCTGTGAGCCACCATGTGGTTGCTGGGAATTGAACTCAGGACCGCCTGGAGAACAGTCAGTGCTCCTAACCTCTGAGCCGTCTCTCCAGCCCAGGTCTGGATATATTATTTTAGAGAAGAACTTTTGAAAAAGAAGATGGAAAAAAGAGGTGGTCCTAAATATATAGAAGAAAAAAAAAAGATTCCATTTCCAGTAAAATACTTCACAGAAATACAGTTAAGATGGCTTTACCAAAATTAGAAAAATCAGTGAGATGGCTGCACAGTTAACTGTGCTGACTAACACACTTAATGCCCTGAGTTCATGATGGAAGGAGATGTCCACGAGATGACCTCTGACCACAATGCAAGTGTCCACATACACACACAAATTAGTAAGTGTAATCTGAGTATTATAGAATGCTGCTAAAAACTGACAAATGGCAAGGACCACAGGAAAGCCTGATATCCTCCAGGCATATGAGACAGTAGGAGAGGCCTGATTTCCCAACTGTATTTTCTGGTTCTAATGAAAAGCAAGGTTTAGCTGCACATACAACCTATTCCCACTCCCTTCAAAGCTTGAAAAAGAACTTCTCTTCCCTGAAGCTTTTCCATGAAGACTGTCTGTTCCTGACCTATATATAACTTCCTGGTGGGTGTGCCAATAGTGAGCACCCATGTGAACTAAGCACTATCAGACCCAAGCATAGGAGCAGACCACCCTGCTGTGCATTCATGGGGGTGGTTATTCACACTTATCATCACAGTAGTCCAAAGGCTGAAGGAGAGCCATTTCAAAGCCAGCCTGGGCTACACAGTAAGTTCTATACAGAGAATTACAAAGTAAATTCCATCTAGACCAGTGTGAGTTAGCCTGGACTTGCTGTCCCAAGCTGTCTCGAAACAATATTCATATAAAACACTGTCAAAACAGTTGTTGTGCACCTGTGCAAGTCACACTATATGGACTTTACTCACTGCCTTCTTAGAGGACAACCCAAAGAGCCGCTCCATGTGCTGTCTCCAGCCAGTGCCAACATAAGCTCTTTGTAATTTCTCTTTTTTTTTAAATGTATTTATTATGTATACAGTATACTGAAGAGGGTACCAGATGCCATTATCGATGGTTGTGAGCCACCATGTGGTTGCTGAGAATTGAACTCAGGCAGAACAGTCAGTGTTCTTAACCTCTGAGCCATCTCTCCAGCCCCAGCTCTTTGTAATTTCTAAGTGGAATTAAGCAAAAAGACCCAGGGCTGAGGGATGGTCACGTGACCAGTTTCAGGGTCTCCTCCCTGCCGAGCCCTGATGCCTTCAGGAAAGTACAGAATCTTGGTTTTGCACTAACACCAGAAGCCATGTCACTGCCCTTTCTTCAAACTAAGAGACAACATGAACACTTTCTAGAAAAGGCAAGTGTGCTGGCTGCTTTCCTAGTTGCTGTGACTAAATACCAGACAAAAGCACCTTAAGGACGGGTTTACTAGGACTCACACTGAGTATATTCACAGCTGCAGCATGAGCAAACGGAGTCAGCATCAGAAAGCAGAGCTGAGTGCCGACTCCCCTGCTTTCTCCATTTCACTCAGCACGGGAGAGTCTCTCCACCTCAATTAACCAACACAGAAACCTTCTCCCACACATGCCTAGAGTTTGTCTCCCAGGTAATTCTAAATCCTATCTAGTTGGCAATATTAGCTATCACAAGTCTACACTTGTCCACCCAACAGACAAAAACATATTACTTTTAAGCCACAACTTCTACCTCTTGTCCTTCTCAGCTCACGGCCATCCCACGATACAAAATGAATTCATTCAGTCCAACTTCCAGAAGTTCCCATTTTCTTTAACAGTTCCAACAGCCAAGTGTAATGGCGCACACTGAGGAGGCAGAGGCAGGTGGGTCTCTGATTGAGGCCAGCCTGGTCTACAGAGTGAGTTCCAGGACAACCAGGGCTACACAGAGAAACCCTGTCTCAAAAAAAACAAAACAAAAGCAAACAAAGAAAAAAAAGAAGTAGTTTTAAGCTAGGTAGTAATGGTGCACAGTACACAGGTCTGTGAGTTCAAGGCCAGCCTGGTCTACAGAGTGAATTCCAGGACAGCCAGGGCTACACAGGGAAACTCTGTCTTGGAAAAAAATAAATAAATAAAATAAAATAAAATTCCACAAGACCTGTACTTTCAATATACAAAGGCACAGGCAGACACTCCCATTCTAAATGGAAGGAATAGGTTAATAACAAAGGAAGGTTATAGCAGAGCAAGAACTAAACCCAGCAGGCAAACACTGAATCCCTAACTCCATGTCCCAGCATCTGAGGCTCATGATGAGATCATCCAGGCTCCACAGTTACCCTACAGTTCTGCACATGAAGCCTCCCTCTTGGACCAGCTGGACACGATGCATACCACTTCCTTCAGCTGGAATTCTTCAATCCTGTCATTTCTAGGATCCTGGGATCTTCACTACAACTCAGACTTCACCTTTGTATGTGAGGAGACAGTAAAGAAACTGCTGACATGACAGCTCTATTGTTAGGGAAAGGTCTGACTGTGCCTAAGAAAGAGAGAGAATAAATACCCAGAGGTATCTGAAGGAGTCCAGAGCAAAGAGAATGAGAAACAGACTGGACATGAGCAGGCCTATATTCGAGAGAAGAAAGAATGGCAAGGGATAGAGACTAGAGAAAGCACAGTGAGAACAGCAGGGGCAGAGGGAATCTTTGCCATTATAAAGAGAACGTGGACATAGAACCAACAAACATGGAGGGCTGCTTCACAAAAGGAAACTCAGCCTGGCTACTTGCAAATGTCCAAATAATGTGCCTGAGATTAAACATATTCCCACCACTGTGTATGAAAAAGGCAAGGATGCTAGAATGGACTTTGCAACATATACTGAGGAGCTTACTGATGGTCACCATGGGCTTTGATATGTGATAGGTGCCACAGATAGCCATATGTTCTCTCTGCCAGAGATAAGGAAAATAACTCATTTTAGCAGATGGAAATCAGTTTCACAAGTTTCTGAGGAATGTTGGCTTTTATCTAACCATCAGAAATCTTTCTATAGTCCAGGATGAGTTCATTTTTGGCTACTTGGACAACCTTTTGGAGTTTGGGGAATTGGAAGTTTCCTGTGGACTTGACAACCTTCCTAACTTCCCACAATGGCCACAATGCTTGGTCTCAGAACCCCTCCAGAAACTTGGCACAAGCCTCCATGAATCCCTTGCATCTATTATACCTATCATGATGCAAAAACCTTCTTCCAGCTGGAGATACAGTTTGGTCCCCTTGAGCCATATTTGTGTCAGCCTCTGTCTGCCTTCCAAGCTTACCTGGAAGAGAAAACACCTCCAGGTGGTGGTTTTCAACAGAGGCACCCTGAGTCTAGGCTTTCTCCTTAGTTACCAACTGGAACCTTCACTGGGGTGGGGGAGGTAACAGGGACACATGACTTCGCCCCACAGCCCTTTCTTATCATCTCAGTGCAGAACAGGTGTCCCTTAAGCGATAATCTATCTCTTTAACAACTGCAGCTGTTTACTCTACAGCTTTAAACCCCTCCTTTCCCCAGCAAACTGCACAGTTTTGCTGTCTTTCTGTTGTCTCACAGTGCACTAGGATAGGAGCAATGAGCAGTAGTCTTGACATAGTTTGAATGTCCTCCAGAAGATGAACATTGGGAATTGAACCCAGGTCCTCTGGAAGAGCAGCCAGTGTCTTAATCACTAAACCACCTCTTCTGCCCCCATCCTGTCTTCAGGCATCTTCCACCAAACAAATCAGTCCATTTCTGTTGAATTCAGCCTCACTCAAATTCTCAGAATACAGACAGAGGCAGCGCAGTTCTTGGCCAGAATACAACATAAATGGCCTCTAGCCCCAACACAGAAGTCCTTGACTCCCTCTGAAATCTCATTAGCCAGAGGCCTTCACTATCTGTGTTTCTCTGCCTTTCTCTCTCTTAAGGATTTATTTTTCTTTTTGCAGATGTGCGTATGTCGATAAATGTATGCCCTGTATGTGGCTGCCTGAAGAAGCCAGAAGAAGGTGCTGGATTCCCTGGAACATGGTTGCTAGAAAGTGAACTTGTATCCTCAGCAAAAGCAGGAAGCACTCTGAACTGCTGAGCCATCTCTCCAGCCCCTGAGTCTCTCTTGGCATTCTGGTCCTCCCAACTCCCACCAGAATAGCCCACTTTGTTTTGCTTAAACCATTTTAGGGCTGTTCTAACCCAAAGTTCCAAATCTTCCACAAACCAATTTCAAAGGTCTAAGAACCACCTGGTCCAGTTTCTTAGTTTAAAGATGAAGCATCAAAGCTTATGTCAGAACAGTCCCCAGTCTGTCTATCTATGATAGATAGATCTCTATCTATCATACAGATAGAACACACAAACATAAAAATAAAGATAAAATACAAATGACTAATGAAAAAGTGTTCAACTCCACTAATCATGATAGATACACAAATCAAAACTGCTATTTCATCGTAATCAAAATGGTAGTCATTAAAAACAAACAAAATCAAGAAATACTGGCAAAAATGTGGATAAATGAAACCCTTATCCACTGCCGGTGGGAATGTTCTAATCCAGCCACTATGGGAGGCAGTAAAGAAACTAGCAATAGATCTTCTCATATGATTCAGCTACACCACTTCTAGATTTTGCCTAAAAATTTCCATATCTCAGAGACACTTGTACATTAATATTTTTGCAGCATTATTCACAAATAGCTGTAATGAACCAATGTAGGTGTCCGACAACAGAGAAATGGATAAAGAAAACATGACATCCACACATAATGGAATTCTTAAACTTCTTCATGAAGTATGTATGTTCCTGCACACATGTGTATGTGGAGAGCAGAGACCAACTCTGAGTTCTCCAATCCTCTCCTTCTATTATATGGGCTCCAGAGATCAAACTCAGATTTTCAGCATTGGCGGGAGGTGCTTTTACCCACTGAGCCCTCTCAACCCCACAATGGAAATTCTTCCAACCATAAAGAATCAAGTTCTATCATTTTCAGGGGAAAAAAAAAATAGATGCAACTGGATATAATCATATTAAACAAATTACTTTCAGAGAAATATGTTTTTTTCTGACTTGCATTTCCTAGATTTTTCAGAGATGCATAAAGTCGTGTATAAAAGTGAACTATGGGGGGAAAATGAACGATGGGAAAAAAACAACAGGGTGGGGGTTATGCTTAATATACCGCCTATACCTGTGTGAAAACTTTAAAAAAATTGGGGCTGGAGAGATGGCTCAGCGGTTAAGAGCACCGTCTGCTCTTCCAGAGGACCCGGGTTCGATTCCCAGCACCCACATGGCAGCTAACAACTGTTTGTAGTTCCAGTTCCAGGCAAACACCAAGGCAAATAAATAAATAAAAGTGTTCTTAAAAAAAAAAAAAAAGAAAAAAAAAGAAAGAAAACTTTAAAAAATAAATAAAAAGCATAACTCTAATCACGAAAATCGAGGTGAAGCTGGGCTTGTACAGTTTGAGGCCAGCCTGTACTACATGATAAGCTGCAGGCTAACCTGAGCTACCCAGAAAAGCCAATCTTAAAAGAAAAAGTTCGCACTGAAGCTCAAGCCGGAAGTAACGGTGTAGACGCGATTATTCCGTGACGGACGATATAGCTGGAAGCACCAAGCACCGTGAGGATCCCGGAGCCCGCAAAAGTGGCATCAGGGGCGTGGCCACCTGAGTGGGCCCGCCCCCACACCCTCGTGGAGGGTCACGAGCGCGCCCGCCCGCCTGCCGGGCTTCCGGACTTGTTCCCGCGCGGCCCGAGCCCTGCGATGCCCGGCAGAGGCGCGTCTCCTGACAAAGGAAGGCTGGAGTCCGGCAGCTGCCGGTCCTCCTCAGACCCCTGCACGCGATTGTCAGATGCATTCTACGGTGACCAACTCTCAGAAGGGCTGGAGGCCCGAACCTACGCCCGGGGGTCGCCACGGCCCGCGAGGCTCCCACCCTGGCGCGGACACGACCCTTTTCGCGCGCCCGCGCATCCCAGGCCTTGCAGACATACCTGGAGGGGGTTAGCCTCCACTCACGGTTCCGGGTCTCGAAGCGCGTGGAGAAGGGGACCCTGTCACCCACTCGCGACTGCAGGTGGGGGAAGGGCGGCTGCCGGAGCGTTCGCGCAGGCGCGCAGACTGTAGAGCTGGAGGGCCGGACCCAGAGTCCTCGGAGCAGTGACGCGGGTCTGAAGACTACAATTCCCATACTCCTCTTAGCCGTGCTGCTAGGGACTCTGGGAAGTCTGCGCATTGTTGGTAGGGTGGGAACACTTTCTAAAGTGAGTGTAGATTGTGTTCTTCTAGTACAGTCTCTTTTCTTCCTTTATGCTATTAGAAAACCTGGGTTTTAGGAATTTCATGAGCAATCGACTAAGACTCTTTTCAATTACAAAACGCGTACATTAAAGCAAATACCAACCTTAATTTCAACCATATAAGGAACACATCTTTCTGGGCGTGGTGGTGCAACCTTTAATCTGAGTAAATCGGGAGGAAGCTGGCAGGTCCTTGAGTGTTCAAGGACAGAGTTTCCGGCCAGCCAGGGCTATATAATGAGACCCTGTTTTAGGACTACCAACCCTGACCACCACCACCACACAAACCACAAACAAAACCACTATTTTCCTTAACCTCTTGGCTTTATAGTTACTTTTGGAAGGACTGGAGGCACAAATAACCCCATGTTGGTTTGAGACAGGGTCTTGTCACCAAGTCTAGGTTTCAAACTTAACTATCTTCATGTTTCAGTTTCCTTAATAATGGGATTGCCGGTGAACGGCACCATGCCTACCTAGTATGACTTTATTTCAGTACTAACCACCTCTATGAACACTGCATATATATGCTACATATACATACATATAGGCAAAGCATTCATGCACATAAAATCTTAAAAATTTCAGTGCAGTGGTGGCACACACTTTTAATCCCAGCATTAGAGAGGCAGAGGCTGGTCTGCAGAGTTCCAGAACAGAGAAACCCTTTCTCGTAAAACAAAAACAAAACAACCCCTCCAAAAAAAAAAAAAAAAAAAAAAAAAAAAAAAAAAAAAAAAAAAAAAAAAAAAAAAAAAAAAAAAAAAAAAAAAAAAAAAAAAAAAAAAAAAAAAAAAAAAAAAAAAAAAAAAAAAAAAAAAAAAAAAAAAAAAAAAAAAAAAAAAAAAAAAAAAAAAAAAAAAAAAAAAAAAAAACGGTAAATGGTGATAATTTTGACTCTGTGTAAAGTATACACAAACTGTTTTTGAAGAGTGGAGTTGGGGAGGAAAGGAACAAGTAGTTACGGTGCTCAGTGGAGGAGGAGGATCAGTTTAATCTGGACAGTGTGAGACTGTCTCGAAAAGAAATGTTTCTAGTGTCAGTCCATAACCCTGAAATCTCAGCACTGAGGCCAACAACAAGGTCATTGTTGTGAGTGTGAAATCAATCTGCGCTGCTACTCAGGGAGTTCCAGGGCAGCCTCGGATACAGTGTGAGAACCTCCAAAACAGGGCTGGAGCTGGCTGTGACAGACAGTGCTTTCCTTTAATCCTGGTACCCAGGAGGCAGAGATAGGAGACTCTGAGTTTGAGGCCAGCCTGGGCTATGTATCGAATTCCAGAACAGCCTGGGCTAGGCAGACTCTGCCTCAGAAAACAAACAAACAAACAAACAAACAAACACAAGGCTGGTAAGATGGCTCAGAGGGTAAAGGAGTTTGCCTTACCACCTGAGCCACATCCCTAGTCCCCAACAAGGTGGAAAAAGAGAACCCAACTCCCACAGGTCCTCTGACCTCCACAGGCACACTATGGCACATTTGTGAGTGCATGCACACGCACATCATAAAAGTGCCTAAAAAAGAGATGGCTCAGCCATTAAAGGCTAAACTCACAACCAAAAGTAAAACGTGCCTAAAAAAAAGAATATGCATATTTTCAAAACATTGAAAACAATCTAGATCTTAGAATATGTGAATCAAATAAATTATGGCCATACACAACTAGAATTGGAAGAAACACTGAAAATGATCTGTACTGATCACAAGATGGAGGTGTCTAATTCACTGAGAAATGAAAAGGATAAAAGGCAGAAATTATATGATAATATGTCATGTGTGGGTTTATTTAGGCTGGAGATGTAGTACAATAGTAGAACATTTGCTAGCTTGTAAAGACCTTGGGCTTGATTCCCAGCACCACACACATACATCTACACAAAAATAGAATGTGTTCCTATTTTTGTAAAAACTATGCATATTTTGAGACAAAACTGGAAGATACAAAAAGAAAACTGAACACATTCTCTTATAATAACAGCACTCTGTATGTGAGCTGTTTCTTTAAAAACTTGCAAAATTCAAAACACTATTGTCTATAACTTCCTCCCTTCGGAATATAGAGAGTACAGAGGAAGGTTTTGAAGACATGGCATGTACTTTTTCTGAAATACAATCCTTTCTTTTTTTCTTTTGCTATGCCTAGTCAGTTGTGAGCCATGAGAGAGTCAACACTTACAGGGTCCGAAAGCTTTAATAAATCACCAATAAAATGTTTTAAAAATTAAATATTTATTTCAAGTCCTTGGTCTTGCATTTTAACTGAGTCTTTTATCCAGTTGTAAATTTGTACTTCTAAGAGAAACCCCTAAGGAAAGACCAACAGTCACGTATGCAATCAGCAAGATTTGCTTATTATTTCTAAGGTGTTGGGGTGGCAAATAGCTACCTCCAGAAAAGGTCACAAGCTCCTTTTAAGCAGGGTTAGGGAAACTCCAGGGAGCAGGGGTTTGCCTGGGGACTGATTGGTGGAGGAAAGATTAGTCTAGGGGCTGATTAGTGGGAGGCTCCAATGGTTAGAGACTTTACAGCAGAGTAGGAAAAACTCTCTGTAGCCAGCAAAAGGCTGTGGGGTCCCTGCTGATTGGTTGCTCCTGAGTTGTGGGCTTCCTTTGAACTGCTTGCTCAACTCCAGCTGAACTAAGGCCTGGTCCCTCCAAGGGGCTATTAGAAACCTGTCATGGCTCTGGTCTGGCTCCCCTGCCCTCTCATGATCATAACTTGGTCATTTGAAAAATAGCTCAAATCACATACTTCTATATGCTGACTTATGCTGACTTTTTGTTTTTCTAGATAGGGTTTCTAGCTGTCCTAGAACTTGTTCTGTAGACTAGGCTGGCCTCAAACTCACAGAGATTTGCCTGCTTTACCTCCCTAGTGCTGGAATTACAGGCATGTGGTGCCTCACCTCCACCACCACCACCCAGCTCTGCTGACACATTTTATTACACAGTATCAAACACTTTATTAATTCCACCAGTTTGTTTGGTTTTTTTTTTTGTTGTTCATCAACACTGGTTAGGCTTGGGAAAACAGGAGAGACTTTTGCTCAAATTCTGTTTAACGTGAAAGCCCACTTTATCATTGAACAACAAATATAATCAGCTGTTCTCCAGGAACTGACAGTTCCCTTTATTTATTTAAAAAAAACAGGGCGTCACCTAAAGCACAGATTAGCCATTGTTTCCTCACTGGCCATTCTTTAAGTCAGAATGGTGTTGCTGGGTAGGGAGCTGGCTCTATGGGTATAAAGCACTTACTGTAAGCACGAGGAAATGAGTTTGAATCCCAGAACCCATATAATCCTGGACATTGTCAGGCATGTCTGTAATCCCAGTGTTCCTATGGTGAGATGGGAGGTGGGGAAACAAGAACCCCCAAAGCTTCTGACCTAGCCAGCCCGGTATGCAGAGAGACTTACCCAAGATCACCCTCTGACCACCTTATGCTTGCTAGAGCAAGTGCACAGCCACATTCACATGCATGAGTGCTCACTGTGGCAGTCTGGAGAAAAATGGGTCCATAGGTTCATATATTTGAGTGCTTAGCACCAGGCAGTGGAACTACTCTGATAGGAGATGTGGCCTTGCTGGAGGAAGCACTGGAGCTGGGCTTTGAGGTTTCAAAACCCAAAATCAAGTCTCTCTCTCTCTCAATCAATCAATCAATCAATCTCTCTCTCTCTCAATATCTCTCTCTCTCTCTCTCTCTCTCTCTCTCTCTCTCTCTATGTAGTTCTCAGCCATTGCTCCAGCATCTGCCTGTATACCAACATGCTTCTAGCTAGGACTATAATGGACTGAACCTCTGAAACTGTAAGCAAATTCCCAATTAAATACTTTCTCTTACAATTGTTGCCTTGGTGTCTCTTCAGAGCAACAGAACAGTGACTAAGACACTCATATACATACATACTTGAATACACACACAAAATACATGTTCTATAATAAAAGTAAACTGAGCAGTTGGTGGTGCATGCCTTTAATCCCAGCACTTGGGAGGCAGAGGCAGGTGGATCTCTCTGAGTTCGAGGCCAACCTATTCTATAAAGTGCCTTTCAGGAAAGGTTCCAGAAACTTCACCGAGAAACTTTGTCTCAAAAAAAAAGACCTTTTCTTTCATAAGTTGCCTTTGTCATAAGAAAATTTAGTACAGAAACTTGGTACCCAGGAGCCAATGAGTTATTGTTGTAATAAATCTATGTGGTCCTTTTTGGGAGGAATATGGAAATTGTAGGCTATTAGAAGCTCTGGAAGGGCTGGAGTGATGGCGCAGAGGTTAAGAGCACTGACTATTCTTCCAGAGGTCCTGGGTTCGATTCCCAGCAACCACATGGTGGCTCACAACCATCTATGATAACATCTGGTGCCCTCTTCTGTATACTGTATATGTAATAAATAAATCTTAAAAGAAGAAGAGGAAGAGGAAGAAGAAGAAGAAGAAGAAGAAGAAGAAGAAGAAGAAGAAGAAGAAGAAGAAGCTCTTTAATATCTGGAATGCAGTAAGCAAAGTTTAGGCCGTTCTGATGGGATTTCAGAAGACCAGAATGCCCAAGGAAATGTGGCTGGTAGAGACCTGGCTCATAAGCTTTCACAGGGAACAAGGGCTCTGTCAAGAACTTGGCTGAAGCCGTTTGTGTTATATTCTGGCAAAGAACAGGCTGCATTCTGCCCATGTACTGAGAACGTGAGAGAAATTGAATTTTAAAGTAATGGGCTAATTTGTTTGGTGGAGTAAATTTAAAGCAGGCCAGTATTCACACTGATATAACTCAGATACACAGTGAGAGACAGAAAGACAGGGAAATGTTTGGTCTGGTGATGAAGGAATGTGAGCAAATTTAAAGCTTGAACAAGAAGGATATAGACAAAGCATCTGAAATTGCAGAAGACATTAGTGCCATTAGAGGTGAGCCTCTTGCTCTGCCCAGGGATATATAGGTAAGGTGCCCTGAGAGCAAGACCCATCCATCTAAGGCTCCAGGTTATGAAAATGGAAAGCATATACTGAGAATGCTACTACAGGGTTCTCTGCTCCAAAATGGCTTCCGTGTTTTTACTGAGTCTGATACAACTGTGTTCCCAGGGGGACAAGATACACCTCCATGCCTACAGAGTATGCCATGTCTTCTATATGGTACTGGTTTTGAAGATAAGAAAGATTCCAGAGTAAGGGGGTCAAAGTTCCAGAAAGCTGCCATTCAATGTGTGGTAGAGTCAAGGTTCTCTGTAGGGAGTCCCTGAAGACCACAGTGTAAAGGGTGGAAGGTAAAGTGTAATGCTGCAGCAGAGACTCCCAGATGTTGGAGATGCCAGGACCTTGGGATGTCTGCTGAGAAAATCTGCAGGCTTGGAAGTGGAGCCTGTCTAAGACAGAGGGAAGGTAGTAGAGCTAGATGAGCAGAGCTGTCTAAGGCTGGTAGAGTCCAGATTGGTTCCATCTTTTTTTTTTTTTTTTAACTAGTTTTTTTTTGACAGACCAAGCCTTGACCTTTATTATTTAAAAAAGTTGCATATTTATTTTGCTTTTTGACTCTGTACTTGTGCCTTCAACACTTTTACAACAATTTTCTGCTCCTCAATAAGGAAAGCCTGATTGGTCCTGTCACGGACACCCTTGGCACACATAGAACCACCATAGGCCCTGCTTACAGGCTTTGTTTCTTAGACAATCTCATAAGGACTTTCGGTCTCACAGCACGAACCCCTCGAAGTCTGCCTGGACACACTCCACATGCGGACTTAGGTGCTTTCCCAACTTTCTTGTATAGAGGTAAATGATCCTGTTGCCAGGGGTTCGGGACAGCCTAGTTTTGTAGGAAAGCCTACGACAGTATGTCAAGCACGGGAGTGCCTCTCAGTACCGTCCCTGGAAGAGCTTTTTTTTTAAAGTTTGTTTTTAAATATAGTGTTCTGCCTCCATGTATGCACACCAAACCAGATCCCATTACAGATGGTTGTGATCCACTATGTGGTTGCTGGGAATTGAACTCAGGACCTCTGGAAGAACAATCAGTGCTCTTAACGTCTGAGCCATCTCTCCAGCCCCAGATGATTCCATCTTGAGTCCCAGATGCCAGATATGGAGTTGCAGGGTTTGGTGTTTGCCCTGCTGGGTTTTGATCTTGCTTTAGTAAACATTTCCTTATCATTCCATTTTTTTAAAAAAAAGATTTATTTATTATGTACAGTATACAGAAGAGGGCACCAGATGTCATCATAGATGACTGTGAGCCACTATGTGGTTGCTGAGAATTGAACTTGGGACATCTGGAAGAGCAGTCAGTGCTCTTAACCTCTGAGCCATCTTTCCAGCCCCCCATTTTTTCATTCTCAACTGGAAATGTTTATTCCATGCCATTGTTTATTGGAAATATGTAGCTTGTTTTATTTTACATGGATTCATAAAAGATTTCTGTAACTTTGGAGAGGATGTTGGCACTTTTGAACAATTTTGGAACCTTGGGAACTCTAAAGATGGGCTAAATGAATTTTACATTATGAGATGAACAGGAGCCTTTAGGGACCACAAGAGTGAAATTATTTATTTATTTATTTATTTATTTATTTATTTATTTTAACACTTTTATTTATTTATTTATTTGCCTTGGTGTTTGCCTGGAACTGGAACTACAGACAGTTGTTAGCTGCGATGTGGGTGCTGGGAATTGAACCCGGGTCCTCTGGAAGAGCAGACGGTGCTCTTAACCGCTGAGCCATCTCTCCAGCCCCGAAATTAATTATTTAAAAGTGATGTGTTTGTGTAATCACACTTACAGGAATGGAGATATTATAAACAGATACTGTGTTTCTCCCTTAGGCTGTCAGGCTATTGAGACAATAGACCTCAAGCTAAAAAACCAAAAGGCTAGGATTTTGGTGCCACCAACCAAACTCAAAGCTAGTCTTCCAGAAAGAGATTTCATACAATACTGACAACTTGTCAGAACACCTTGCAGAAGAAACTGGACTGAGACAATGATGGGTGGAACCACACCTCAAATAGGACCGGTAAGCCAATTCATACCTCTTACCCTCTACTTTATCTTAAACCTCATGTTAGGACTCCAAAGATGGCCTGGACCTCCTGGCTCTTTGTCCTAATATGGTCACATTTAATAAATCTTACTCTGCTTTTTGGTATTATTTGTTTGCGTAAGTGGCCAGTTGGGAATGGGTGGCAGAGCCTGGTTTGTTACAAGGGGATGCCAGGGTTCAGGCGCTGACCCTAACAACTTCAACAATTTCAGTGACATAACCAGGAAGATGGACCCTCCTGGTTTGTTTGTTTGTTTGTGTCAGCCACTTGGAACAAATTGACTTCAGATAAATAAAAAAGATCAAAGGATCCCACATACTGCGGGGGTCACTATTCCAGGGACTTTTCCTTATCTCCCCATCTCAGGGGGCATTAGTTGCTTTTTACTTCTAATAGAGAGAAAGCAGAGAAATGAGTATTTGGACTTGTTTTGGATTTCAAAAAACAAACAAACAAACAAAAAATGGACTCTTAGTGAGTTTGTTCCCAGGCAGTGTCCCTAGGCTTTGCTTTCCTGTTTCCTGTTGGGCTCCTCTGAGCTAGTTAGGGTTACTGTGAACCATTCTGGTAACTGCAATTCGGTGGCTTTGTCTTTTAGAACTCTGAACTCTTTGCATTCTGTTGATATTATGCCATTGTATGACCGACCTTGCCAATTTGGAAATGGGGAGGGCTCTGTTGAGCTAATTGGGGTTCTGTTCGACCCACTTGAGACAGAGAAACGATGGTATTAAGGAGATCTTCAGTGTGATTTGTGTGGCCATACAGAATGTTACCTTTTTTTACGATCTTGGTGCCCCCTAGGGAGAATTCTGATCAGCATTTTGTATACTCATGTTTATTTTTGTTTTTCTTGAGATCAGGTGTCTCTATGTAGCCCTGACTATCCTAGATCTCATTCTGTAGACCAGCTGGTCTCCAACTCAGAGATCTGCCTGCCTCTGCCTCCTGAGTGCAGGGATTAAAGGTGTGTGCTGCCATGCGCCTTGCTCATGATAGTTTTTTTTTTTTAATTTTTTTTTTTTTGATTTATTTATTATGCATACAGTTTTACAGAAGAGGGCGCCAGACCTCATCATAGATGGTTGTGAGCCACCATGTGGTTTTGCTGGGAATTGAACTCAGGACCTCTGGAAGAACAGTCAGTGCTCTTAACCTCTGAGCCATCTCTCCAGCCCCCGCTCATGATAGTTTTAAGGCACGTGAGTCAAGACTTAGTCTGTTTCTAGACTTACTGAAAATCACTGAGTTTTTTTCTTTATGAGGATTTTACTTTAATTATGTTTGTTTATTAATTAATTTATTAATGTGTATGTATAGTGTTTTGCCTGCATGTGTCCTTACTAAGGCCAGAAGAGGGCATCAGATCTCATTACAGATGGTTGTGAGCCATTTTTTTTAATGGCTCACATGTTCTCCATTTTTTAAAAAAGATTTATTTATTACGTATACAGTATACAGAAGAGGGAACCAGATGTCATCATAGATGCTGTGAGCCACCATGTGGTTGCTGAGAATTGAACTCGGGACATCTGGAAGAGTAGTCAGTGCTCTTGAATGCTGAGCCATTTCTCCAGCCCCCAAATCATTGAGTTTTAAACCTCTGGCCACTTCATCTTGCATTTCTTAAAAAAAAAAAAAAAAAAAAAAAAAAAAAAAAAAAAAAAAAAAAAAAAAAAAAAAAAAAAAAAAGTTTATTTTCTGTGACTGAATGTTTTGCTTGCGTGTATGTTCATATACCAGGAGAAGAATGCCCGGTGAGTGTGGAGGCCAGAAGAGGGTGCTGTGTCACTGAAACTGGAGTTAGAGCAGGTTGTAAACCATCATTTGGGTGCTGGGAAATAAACCTGGGTCCTGAACAAGAGCAGCAGGTGCTCTTAACTGCTGAGTCAGCTCTCTAGCCCCTCATTTTTGCATTTCTGTTATTTGTGCTAACATCATCATTCCTGTTGTGCCTAGTTTAAACTGTTCATTTGTATAATTGTATTTGGGGAAAGTTTTTTTGATTATGACAGGATATAGTGGCTGTTCCCTTGCCTATATATTTTTTCCTCTATTCCTTTGGGGGAAAAAGAAAAAGATTAGTTAAAATGCAGGAATGTTTCTAGTCAGTTGGAGAATTTGAGACTGGAAACAAATGGTCATATAGAACTTTTACATAGTTAGGTCTAGCTATGATGTTAATTAAATGGAATGTTAATGTGAGCTTGTCTCCTGGCAGACTGCTTGAACCTGGTACTTTCAAATATTAATTCTGGAAACTGAGGCAAAGAAAAAAATTGAGTGTGTGGGTGTACACGCACTCAGGTGTGTTTACTAGTTTATGGAGGTCAGAGGATAACTCACTGGAGTTCATTCTCTCCTTCTACCTTTTGGGTCCTGGGGCTGGAGCTCAGGCGGCCTTTTCTCTAACTCTCCTTAGCTGTTCTCTTTAAACAAAGATGTCAGCTATTAATGGTGCACTCTGAGTAGTACTTCCTGACAATTAAAACACGTGTTAGACATTGGTCACCTATGGAGTACATATTTAAATATGTACTTAAGTACTTAATTTTAAGTTCTTGTTGATTGCATAAAAAAAACCTGTATTCTCCCCACCCCTTTTTTTTTTTTGCCTGAAATTCCTTTTTTAAATATTTTTATTTTATGTGAAATTGGTGTTTTGCTTGCATGTATAACTGTATAAGGGTGTCAGATCTTGGAATTACAAACAGTTGTTAGCTGCCATGTGGATGCTGGGAATCGAACTCAGGTCCTCCGGGAGAACAGTCAGTGCTCTTAACGGCTGCGTCATCTCTCCAGCCCCAGGAATTGAGCTCTTTACATAGACCTTGCTATGGGTTGAACTTGGGCATAACAACCACAAGACAAATAGGGCAGATTCTAGGCATGCTTGACTTAAGAGGCACTCCATCCATACACTGCTTAAAATTGAGTATTAGGGGTTTTATTGGCATTTACTCCTTACCATCTGTCTTAGTTACTTTTTATTGTTGTGATGAGATACCATAACCAAGGCAACTTATAGAAGAGTTTCTTGGGAGCTTATAGTTCTGAGGGTTAGTCCATGAACAGCATGGCAGGGAGCATAGGAGTCAGGCAGGCATGTCATTGGAACAGTAGCCGAGAGTTTATATCTCACCCAAAGGCAAGAGGGCAAGAAGAAATAGAGCTAACAGTGACTCACCTCCTCCAAACCACACCTTCTAATCCTTCTCAAACAGTTCCACCAGCTGGGGATCAAGTATTTAAATATATGAGCAGATGGGGGCATTCCCATTCAAATCACCACAACACCTGCCACCCTGCTCCTTTTACCCAAAATAAGGATCAAATTAGACCCAACAGAACAGATCTACTTCTTGTATTGAGATCAAACCATCAGATAATCAGTGATGTCTTCAGAGAAACACTGTTCAGAGACAAGGAGGGAAATGCCAAAATTGACATCACACTAGGCATGTGAATGTTTGCCTTCGATCTCAGCACTTGGGAGCCTGAGGCTGGAGGACTGTGACTTTGAGGCCAGCCTAAGCTTTGTAGCAAGACTGTCAGAGCCAACAGAAAGTAGAATTACCATGCCAGCCAATTTAAAGTAACTAAAGTAACTAGTATCCTTGGTTATCTGCCATCAACTGAATGTCTTTGGACCTTCATCCCTGCTTGTATTCTGTCTGCGACATTTATTTCAGACACGGGCATATCATACCTCTGGGTACAGTTTATGTGCCAAGGTCATGAGCCTGGCTTGAGCTCTGAAATGAAAAGGGAAACTAGAGTCTAGAGGTCAAAGAGGATGGTGGGAATGTAGACAGAGAAGACCGAGGAGTCATTGGGACTTTTAATGCCTCCACACAAGGAGATTGTGTTTAAGGGCTACAGGAAGTGGTTGATTTTTAAGGCACCAAAGTGGCTGCTGGCTCTATTTTCCAGATCCGCAGGGGCACCTTAAGCTAGCTCCACCTTAAGCAGGCTCCACCCAGTGCAGCCATTGGGCTCAGCTGGAGGCTGGCTGGCACTGCCTCCTCCCTTCCTAGTACTCTGTAGCTGCGGTCTGATTATGGCCATGCTCCTTCGGGTGGCAACCCAGAGGCTGTCTCCCTGGAGGAGCTACTGTTCCAGGGGGTCACAGGTATATGTCTGTGTGTGGATGGGGTCCTGGAGGGTAGGGAGCCTGGGGTAAAGTTCTCGAGGCTCTGTGACGTCATCTTGCAGTCTGACCTACTAGCTCCATTCTTGCCACAAGTCAAGGCTGTGGCTCCTGTTATCCTCCCCTATGACCCTTGTACTTTCTTCTTTCCCTGCAGGGTGGACTCAGCCAGGACTTTGTGGAGGCTCTGAAAGCAGTTGTAGGGAACCCCCATGTGTCCACTGCTTATGCTGTCAGAGAGCATCACGGGCATGATGAGTCAATGCACAGGTATCAGAAACTGCTGCTGGGACTGAGGCTCCTGAGCTGTCCTTGTCTCTTGCCACCAGTTAGGAATGTGCTGGCATTCTCCTTAGAGATGTGTTCTCTGTCCCTATCTGCTGAGGCCCTGTCCTCAGGTCCTTGGAAAACTCCAGATTCCTGGGAATGAGAGAGTGAGGTGCTGCCACACTTTTGCAAACTTCTGAGGCCTGCCTGCTTCTAGGTGTCAACCTCCTGATGCTGTGGTGTGGCCTCAGAACGTGGACCAGGTCAGCCAGCTGGCAAGTCTGTGCTACAACCAAGGTGTTCCCATCATTCCATTTGGCACCGGCACCGGTGTTGAGGGGGGAGTCTGTGCTGTACAGGTATAATAGGGTGTCCTGGGTCCAGTCCCCTTACACACGGCACATTTATGGCTATTTTCACCTGTCATCCTGGTATGACTTGCTGGGGGCCACATAATGCCATTCTAGGGGTTGCTCCTCACCTAGAGACCTAGGTTGGGCAGCCCTTTTGGCATCCCTGCTACCAGGGTGGAGTGTGCTTCAACCTGACCCATATGGACCGAATCACGGAGCTGAACACAGAAGACTTCTCTGTGGTAGTGGAACCTGGCGTCACTCGAAAAGCTCTCAACAGCCACCTGCGTGACAGTGGCCTTTGGTTTCCTGTTGGTAGGCCTGGAACGGACCACTTCCTCAGGGTCCTGAGGGCTTGAGGGGCTGTTGGGGGGTTTTGAGGACCCCATCTTTTCCACAGGGAAAAGAATTCCCCAAGTTGACTCTCCAGCACTTTATCCTTTAGACCCCGGTGCAGATGCTTCTTTGTGTGGCATGGCAGCCACTGGGGCCTCGGGCACCAATGCTGTGCGCTATGGAACTATGCGACACAACGTGATCAACCTGGAGGTGGTGCTGCCTGATGGCAGGCTGCTTCATACTGCAGGCCGGGGCCGCCATTATAGGTGAGCGCTGCCTGATCTTGTTTCAGGGGCTCCTGGATAGGTGAGTGATACTCAGGAAGGCCCTGGAACTCTGTTTGGAGGGTGACAGTGACTTCCTGTGCAAGGTCTATCTAGGTCATTAAATCACATACACTGATGATGGCTGCACATCAGTCCAAGTCTGTCTTCTAGCTGTAGGCTTCTGAACAGAATCACTCACAGGTCTTGGGCACTCATCTATCTTGTTGTCCCTGGGCTCAGGAAGAGTTCAGCTGGCTACAATCTCACAGGACTCTTTGTGGGCTCAGAGGGGACTCTGGGCATCATTACATCTGCCACCCTGCGCCTGCACCCTGTACCTGAGGCCACAGTGGCAGCCACCTGTGCATTCCCCAGTGTTCAAGCTGCAGTAGATAGCACAGTTCAGATCCTCCAGTCTGCAGTGCCTGTGGCCCGCATCGGTGAGCCAGAGAGGGACTGGGTCAGTTCAAGTGGATTCTGTAGAAAAGGCCCCCACAGGCAGCCAGGCCTCACCTAACCAACCCTCTCCCTGGTCCCAGAGTTCCTGGATGATGTCATGATGGATGCCTGCAACAGGCACAGCAAACTGAACTGTCCTGTGGCACCTACACTTTTCCTGGAGTTCCATGGTTCCCAGCAAGCATTAGCAGAGCAGCTGCAACGCACAGGTGTGTAGGGAAGGGTAGCGCAGCGGGGCCTGGGCTGTCCTAGTGTAGGACTAAGGATCGATCAGCCTTTCTGTTCCTATTATAGAGGCAATCACTCAGGATAATGGGGGCTCTCACTTCTCCTGGGCCAAGGAGGCTGAAAAACGCAATGAGCTTTGGGCAGCACGGCACAACGCTTGGTATGCAGTCTTGGCTCTGGTTCCTGGAAAAAAGGTGAGTTGGGCCTGGGGTGGGGATGGGATCTGTAGTTCAGCCTATAATCCCGTTCCTCAACTTACTGCTTTACTGCATAGAGAAGGCCAAGGCTCACCAAGGGCTGGCTGAGTGAGCTTGAGGACCAGCACTAAGGACCACTGAGCCCAGCACTTGCACCTTGCATTCTCGACCAGTCCAAAGGGAGAACATTTCTAAGTCCAAAACTTGGGAATTCATGTGAGCCGGCTCCAGGTGCAGTGTTGCATCCTTAGAAATTTTAAACACAGAGGAGAATCCTCTGGGGGAAAAAATGGAGAAGGAGGCAGTCCACCCAAAAGGGAAGGCTGGGCTCTGGACAGATTATGCAGAAGATCAGTAGTGTGGAGTACTAGGAACCTGCAAGTGGTCCAGGCTTGGATTAAGTGGAGTAGTGGAGACCTGGGCTAATGGACACACCAAGGCTACTGGGTTAAAGGACAGATGTTTTAGTCTATGGCATCAGGACTGGTCCAAAGCTTGAGCCAAAGTGATCCCTTACCTTTAGGTAGGCAGTGGGTGCTAGGGAGAACCACACACGCTTGCCTTCTGATTCAGGCCTATTCTACGGATGTGTGTGTGCCCATCTCCCAGTTGCCAGAGATCCTGGTAGAGACCAAGAAGGAGCTTAAGGCCTCACAACTCACAGGTTCTGTTCTACATACTTGCTGTTTGGGAGGCATTGGGGATGGCCAGGATCTGGGTGAGGAGGCTAGACATGACAGCTTTGTTCTCCGGGCCTCCAGGAGCCATTGTTGGGCATGTAGGCGATGGCAATTTTCACTGCATCATGCTCGTCAACCCAGATGATGCGGAAGAGCAGAGCAGGGTCAAGGCTTTTGCGGAAAATCTGGGCAGGTAAGGGCTGAACCAGCGAGGGGTGGGGGTTGGGAGGGCAGAGGCAGAGAAGGTGCTGCTGAGGATTCCTTCAACTGATCTCTTAGGCATGCCCTGGCACTCCATGGGACATGCACCGGAGAGCATGGCATTGGACTGGGCAAGCGGCAGCTGCTGCAAGAGGAAGTGGGCACAGTGGGTGTGGAGACTATGCGGCAGCTCAAAGACACACTGGACCCCCGAGGTCTCATGAATCCAGGAAAAGTGCTATAAGAAACCGAAACACTCAGGCCTCAGTCCCCAGAATGCAGAGCCCCAGTTCCGGACCTTCCCTTCATGTCATGAACTCTGCATGAACAATGACTGATGTCACCTCTGCCTGCCAGGTATCTCTCTGTAGCTGGGGCTCTAGGTGAAGGTGAAGAGGACGGCCTTCCAGAGAGCTACTCTTCTTACTGTTCTTAGGCTTTTGCTCCAGAAGAGAACCCAGGGTGTCCCCAGTGAAGTGTCTTCCTGGCTGGCAGAGATGGTGTGGTTCTACTCCAAGAGAAAAGATCAGACAGATCCCTCTGTGGAGGCCTTTCCTTCTGGTGTCCAACATCAGCATGATTCATCCTGTACACAGGGATGAGAACATCCCTCCCCTGCATAGGGAAAGAGGATTCCGTTCCAGTTAGGCCTGTTTCTTGTCCCCCATCACCCAGGAATGTGAACCTATTTGCAGCTGTATCCACCCCGCCTAGGTCTCTACCCCTGGCCTAATGAGCCATTTGTTTTGGGCCTGTCCTTTCAGACTAAAGCCTGGGGAAGTGGACAGAGTTTGAGGCTTTGGAAGAAAGCCAGCCCCACCACCTCTGCTTTTGTATACTTGAGGGAGAAGACCCTGCCAGGCTTGAACTGGAACACTCTCTTCAAGTTGCTGCTACATAGGCCATTAGAAATGGAGATGAGGGGGCTAGAGAGATGGCTCAGAGGTTAAGAGCACTGACTGTTCTCCCAGAGGTCCTGAGTTCAATTCCCAGCAACTACATGGTGCCTCACAACCATCTATGATGGCATCTGGTACCCTTTTCTGCATACTGTATACATAATAAATAAACATTAAAAAATGGAGATGAGATAACCCCCTGGCTACCACCCCTCACCACGCACTATTCAACAGCTTTTACCTTCAAAGTCATGGTCTTACCCATTTTGGGGCAGTTTTGAAATTCTCTAGCCAGTCTGTTGTTTCCCAGCAGTCCACAAGAGGGCGCCTGACACCACAGATCTGAAACAGCATCTGCTTAGGGACAGTTGCAGACTCTTGAACTGGTATCTGCAGTTCCCAGCCTTGGGCCACTCACCTTTCAGGTGGCCAGTCTCTAGGCCTTTTACCCCTGTGGGTTCCTGTCAATGGTACTATCCTCTTCCCTACTCCTAGGCTTTTGAGTTGGGAAAACAAGAAACTAGGAAGGAGCATCGGGCAGGGGGAGACAGCAGCCCCTTGCCCTAACTACCTCTCCCATAGAGGCTGCCGCCCTGTTACTCAGTCCATCTCCGGTTCTGAGGACCCTCCTCTGTGATATCTGTCTCGTGGTTCTCTCCCAAACCACTTCAGAATGTAGAAACCCAAACACCAGTCACTCCATCACCAGGGAAAGGGCGCTCTAGTGAACCCTCCCCTCCCACAAGCCCCCCCCTGAGTTCCTACGCACACCCTCCAGTAACAGGCGATTAGTAGGCACTCAATAAATAGCCATTTCCCCACAATCTCTTTATTTTTAAAGAAAGTTCCAAACATACAGAAAAGTTTAGAGAACAAGTACACTATTCACTGAATTATCAGTCGTTGGAAGATTCATTGCAAGATTCAACAATGGACATTTTTGCCTTATTTGCTTTGTGTATTTTTTGGGGGAACCATTTGGGGGTTAGATTATACATGTCTTGATATCACTCAACTATATAATTCAGCATCTATCTCCTAAGAAGGACATTCTCCTATGAGCTTCAATACTATTAAATGGCTATTAGATGGGTGGTTTTCAAAAGGGGCTCCTGGAGTGCTCAGGCTTTCTGGGCTCCTAAAAGCAAAGGGAAAGAACCCATCTCTTGGCTCTTCCATATTTTCTTTCCTCTCAGAAAGGTAGAGCAGGAGCAACATAAGATTCTAGAGAGAGTTGTCTGGAAGGCAGGTGATAAACACAAGTGCCACCTGGGAAACCCAGACAAGCCTTCTCCACCCTCACACCAGGCACTGGTGATCGATCTGGGTCCAAGTTTGGAGGACATGACAGCCAACAGAGGGCTTTGGTGTGCCAGGCAGGGGCGGAAGTCACTGGGGATGAGATGAGCACCGCCTAGAGAGCCTAGAATAGCACCCAGTGTGGGGCCCAGCATTGCCCCAACCAACTCAACCACCAGACTCAGCCACAGCACTGCCAAAGCAGCCAGGCTCACAGAGCCAAGGTAGGCACACAAAGCCTGTCTCCAGGCCCAGGGGTCAGGCAAGGAGATCTCTTTCAGGGTTGGGCCCTGCCAAGCCAGCTCTGCTGGTGGGATTATATATAGAACAGGGAAACACAGTTGCCAGGCAGAAGCTGGAGGTGCTGGGAATAGAACAGTGCCCTTTGCAGTGACAAAGCTACAAGAGAGCCTGCCAGGCCTTTGAGGCACATCCCTGACCCTCACTGAACTGAGCTGCACAACTGTGTCCCACTTCACATGCAAGGATTTAAGTTCAGAAAAGTGACTTCCTTACCATTCTGCCAAGAAGTGGCCCAGTACAGACATTCCCGTTTCTAGTATCAACAGGCTCACAGTTCAGGTCCCGAGATCTCAACACCCAGGCTTTAAGCAGCCAGTTCTCTGAGCTTGCCTGCCTGCCTGCCTTGGCTCACATGAGTCCACAGGCCTCCAACAAATGTCCACACACAGAGTTGCTTCAGGAAGCATCTGAGGGAAGGTGACCTCAGAGTAGAAATGGTAACACAGTCCAAACTTGAAGGCCTATTGAGACTGGGCCTTGAGGCAGCAGTACAAGGGACAGATGTGGAAATGGTCATGGTGGCAGAGATATGTAGCCATCTCCCTCCAGAGCTTTCCTTACTGGCTCTACAGGAGGCCCTGAAATGCAACCCCTGGAACCTGGCTAGGAGACGGGGCAGGCATGCACTGCTGCCCCCTGCCCTGAGTTTCCTGCCCAGCTTGCAATTTGCCAACGTTTATGAGGCTGAGTGGCTGGTTCTGGTTTAGGGACTGTGAGCTGGCACAGCTCCAAACCAGGGCTTCTTTCTGGGCCTCAGTGAAGCATGCCCATGAGTCAGCACTGAGCTGGGAGCATCAGGCAAGCAGAATGCAGGATGGGAGCAGAGGCTGGAGGGAGGGGCTGAGCTGGTACCTGGAGGTGCTCACACTCTTGCAGCACCTGCTGACTGCAAGATCTTTGCCCCTGAATATCACCCCAGAAACATTCTATCACAACCAGCAACGGCAGCAGACAATTACTCCGTGATGCTTAAGAATCCATAAACTTAAAAGACACACCCGAGCCACCACTGCCCAGAACCTGCACAGGTGTGGCTAGAGCTACTACAGGTACTGAAGGAGTGATGGGCTGGGGAGGCGGGCCGAAGGAACTGGCCTCAGCCCTCTACTTCTTGACTGTTAACAACACTTCATTAAAATAAGATCACACGGTGCATCTTTTATTAGACATTATTTTAATACCATATCAAAACACCTTGACTGATGAAGAAAAGCTTTTCTCCCAAGCTTTGAACATTTTTAAAACATTTTGTAAGGGTTTTTTTTTTTTTTGGTATTTTAATATATAAATACAGAAACCTATCCTGTATGGGCTGATGCCACGTGTGAACATCAATGGCTAAAATGTTCTCAGTGTACCTGAAAACAGGGTAGCAGTACATGTTCCTTTAATAAGTCTAAGTTTTCTCAGAAAAACAAAAAAACAACAAATCACAAGGGCCTAAGAAAAACGTCCAGGCATTGGTGTGTGTGTGTGTGTGTGTGTGTGACACTGTTGAATCCTCTGGGGAGCAGATCCAAGAGGAAAGGCAGAGCACACACAGAAATGGAGTAGGGGAGTGGCCTTGAAGGGCTCTTCTTCGGCTTTCTTTTTCTCTTTTGGCAAAGGGATCAGGGTACTAAGGGGAGAAAATGCAAAACCAAGCCAGAAAGATGGGACAGAAAAACAAGAAAACAAAAAACAAATTCCCCTAAGTAGAAAGGTTGGTGACACGGAGAGCCAACTGGGGCGTTGGGCAGAGGAAGTGACCGTGTGCCCGCCCGCTGTCAGAGCGTTAGTGGTGAAGACATGGCTATGCTTGGTTCTGTCACTGAGTGGGTTGTAGCTGGGCAGCAAACAGCAATCTGTAAACATCACGAGGGAAAACACCAGTCGACACAAGACTTTTTTATATAATTTTTTTGTTGTTGTAAACACTTTAAAGACAGACCCACAACGCCTTTCAAAGGTGAAAAAGAAAATGCCCTTTCCCTCTTGGTTGAGGGTGAGGGAAGGATAGAGGTCAATTCATTCTTCTCTCAGACTCGCTCTCATCCAGTACGGTGTCCTCAGGGACGAGAGAGGACCATTTTCTGGAAGTCAGTGCAGAAGGGGTGCCCTGTTCCCTCTGTCCAGTGTCCGAGGAGCCTCCTCCCAGGAACAGGGCTGTCTTGTCTGCCCCTGTGTAGGTCGGAAGAAGTCAGTCTTGCTCCATCTGGCTGGGAGCTGCTGCTGCTGCATCTCAGGGTAGCAGCAGCTTGTCCCTCTGAGGGCAGGCTGGTCGGCCAGGCGTCTGCTTCAGTCCAGGAAGGCCCCGGAAGCTAAACATGCCGGCAATTGGCCCTGCACTCTGAAGCAGGGTCCAGTCCCTCTGCCTCACTCTCGCCCTTGCTTTATCTTCTCCCTTGTCATCAGATTTTGAGGTGAAGGTAAAAAGAGCAAATGTCCCTGATTTGCCTGACACGTCAGCTTGTCTGGGCATTTACTTGGAATAAATAAAATAAACCTAACAAAAGAAAACAGAACAAAGGAGAGAGAGGAGAAAAGAGATTCTTCCCCCTCCCCCAGCCTTTGGATGTGAGATAAAGTGGAAATGGACTATTGGTTTTTCTGGGACTTATGTTCTATTTGAGGTGGGGAGGGAGACAGGGAGGGAGGGGGAGGGAGGGAGGGAGGGAGGGAGAACATGCCACATAGAGTCCAGAAAGCAAAGGTAGGGTGGGAGGACAGGAGAAGGTCATGGGCAGTTCAACAAGGCACCCTGGGCCGGGAATGGAAGTGTTACATTGGAGACACGTGCATGTGTGGGAGGGGCTGTCGGGCTGGCCTGCTGTTCTTGTGACCTTGTGCTGTGGATGGAGGGGCCTGGAGCCCTCAGATTCCCCTAGAAATGGGGCAAGGTGGCCAGCAGGTGGAAAGAGCAACAGGGAAAAGATCTCAGACAAGCACTTTGCTATGGACAGTGTGCGATCCACAGGTCCTCCCTCTATTTAGTGATTCTTCCATTTCTAGAGAAGCAGAGGTGATCGAGGATGAGCCAGCTGCTATAGTGAGACAGCTGCAGGGCCTGGCTGGGGCTAACCCGCTTCAGCCCATGCACTCTGCAGGAGAGCTTTCTGCCTTTCCTCAGGGAAAGAAATGTAATTCTACCTTTGTACTGAGTTCTTCAGGAGTTCGCTACTCTTCCTCTCTTACGTTTTCCCAGGAAAACCCTCCCTCCACACCTTGGGAACTGCTCACTGAGGACATGGCTCCTGCTTTCTCCTTGGGGGGTGTGTGTATTAGGCAGCCTGCCCCTCTCCCCAGCATCCCCACCAAGTATGGGCTCACCTTTGAGAGGAGTCAGCAAGCCAGCCCAGCAGGGTCAGTCAGCAGGGTGCTCTGGACAAGATCTGTTCACTTCAAACCAGGAGTCTATGCAGCTGGAACGGGTACCAAGGGGAGACACATCAGCAGCTGGTCACACTGCTCCTGCCAAGGGGCTCGGCTCTTGGGGGGGCTTTCTAGATCTCTCCTGAAAGGACCCCAGGAAAAAATGATTCTGTCCCCACAACCCCTTGAAGTAGGAGAGGGAAAAATGTCAAGAATGATCTGAGGGAACGGGGCGGAGGGAAAGCTTGAGAGGTGGGTCAGTGGTTGAGAGTTCATGTTGTTCTTCAGAGGACCCAAGTTTGGATCACAGCCATCCCATAAATGCAGCTCCAGGGAGATCTGACCCCTCTGGTGTTGGTAGGCTCCTGCACTCAGATGCACACACATACACATAATTTAAAGCTAATATACATGCATACACATACACTTAAAAGAATGATCCTGGGGGCTAGGGAGATGGTTCAGTTCCTAGTATTCACACAGTGGCTCACAAACATCTCCAGCTCCTGGGGATTCAGTGCCTTCTTCTGGTCTCGGTGGGCACTAGGCACACACATCATACTAATACATGCAAGCAAAATATCCATGCACATCAAATAAAAAATAAGCTGGGTGTGGTGGTGGTGCACAACTTTAATCTCAGCATTTGGGAGGCAAAAGCAATGGATCTCTGTAAGTTCAAAGGCAGCCGAGTCTACAGAGTAAGCTCCAGAACAGCGAAAGCTACATAGTGAGACCCTGTCTTAATAATAAAATCAAGTAAATAGTAAGTCTGTGAGAAAAAGAATGATCCTACTCAGTAGGAGGCAAGACCATAGGTACAGGCTCTGGTAAACAGACATGGCTTTGCAGAAAGGTCAAGAGTGGCCCTGTGAAGCCCAAAGCCCAAGCACAAGGAGCCCAGGACAGCAACAGTTAACACTAAAAAGGTGACAGCAGGCAGACCACATAGGGCAGCAGGTCAACTGTCTCTAAGGGGGGCAGGAGTGGAACCAGATGAGAGGCTGGCCAGATCTGGGGTGATGAGGGCACCCTGTTAGGAGCTCCAGTTGACCTAGCTTGCCGACAGCAGTAAGAAGGAGGGCTAGACTCTCGGGCTCTTTGAAATTGCTAAATAAGTGAACCTGGGCAGGGGCAGTAAGGCCTCACTCTCCAAGGTTTAGATAGAAGACTGTCTGCCACATGAAGAAACAGTAAGTGCCCCAGGACAGGACACTGTCCTCATTTGTAAACCTACCTCTGGGCATTTTCAAAGAGTAACCAAACAGATAACTTACTTAGTCTCCCAAGGGCCAGGGGTTTTCTTTCCTGGCTCTGGTCAGTGACTCCTTGGGATATTGTAGTGATCTTGGTGGAAACCAGACCAAGAAACAAAGTTCTCTCATTGGTCAGTCACACACCTGCACAGCTGAGACACTGAAGGCCAGCAGTACAAGGATGGACTTAGAAAAGTCTCCGTGCCAGGAAACAGTGCGGGCTGGAGAAGCGGAGAGCAGTTGGTGGCCACAGAAACACAGGGTATACTCCTGTCCTGGGCTAGGAGGTGTCTTCTTTCCATTTGGGCGGGGGAGGGATACTGCTGAAGGCAGAGGACAAATCTTGGCCTGGCTAATTATAGCAGCTCTTACTTCCAGGTGGCCTTGGGGGAGGAGGGTGGCGTAAGGCCAGCAAGGACAGGTTCTACCCTCGCAGCCCTCTCTGCAGGGCAGGGTTCAAAGGGAAAGACGGGAGTCAAGCTCCGGGTGGGATCCTGTCTAATCCTTCAAGGCAGGTCTGCCCAAGGCTCCTAGCACCTCACTCACCTCTTTCCCCGACCCCGTGCAATGATTGAGCCTTCTGTCAGTACAGTAGATGCCTGACCCTCATCAGAGAGCAAAGGGTCTACAGGCCTTTACATAACCAAGGAGGACTGATGGCTGGGGATGGCCATCTGCCCTTGGATGTGGGGTGTGTAACTTGTGGCTGCCAGGCCTCCCTCTGTACCTTTTGTGATAGATGCAGAGGCAAGGCAGCCTGGCTATCGTGTCCCCCTGAAGCAGCTCCTCTAGGCAGATCACACACTCACCCGCATCTTTAGTCAGCACATCATCTGCAAGAGAGACAGGGAGACCAAGGCAGTTAGTCACCTGCAGGTGGGTGGCACAGGGCAAGCACAGGACCAGGAACTAGTTGTATGGTCTAAACCACTACGCTTCATGGTGGGGAAACAGCAGTAGGAGAAACACACAATAACCAGAAGGGCCTCCTGACCCAGGAGCCCAGGTATCAGGGTATGGAGGAAAAGTGCTTACTCAGACTGTTCAAGGACAGCTCTGGAGCTAGGCATGGGCTAGGCTGGGAGGGATTCGATTACAGCCAAGGAAACAGTGTTAAACTCCTGGGAAGTTGGCTAAGACAGGCGGCACAGAGACTCAAGAGTCATAAGTAGGTGTGAAACCAAGCCCCGAGGGCAGATTTGTGCTGTGCTACAGACCTTCAGTCTCCTTTGCTTAGCTGGGAAGCACCATTAGTGGAGAGGGGGAGCTCTATCTGGAGACCAACTCCGAGCATGCAGCAACACACACGTGCTAACAAAGGTAGGGCAGTGGCATGCATGTCGGTAAGAGATTCCACAGGAAAAGGCAAGGTTAAAGAGTGATGAATCCAGGTGTCTGCTGAGTATCACCAAAGGTCCACACCAATGGAGATTTCCAGAAGTCTGCCTTAGTCTAGATGTGGGGTTCAGGATAGACCAATGAGACTATCCTAGAAGGAAGTTTAAACTCCAGTAAAGCCATAGACAGACCTAGTAATGCAGAGATGACATGGAATCACCCAGAAGTTCCCCAAATCACAACAGAACACCAAGTGAGCAGGCTATGGCTGTTCAGGAAGGCAAGCTTAGAGCACTTCCCACTGAGCAGGCCATCAGTCCTGAACTGTAGCAATGATACATAATGAGATTCTGTGTCTATATTTTTCTTTGAGCTACAGGATCTTGCAAGCTAGGCAAGGCACACAGGGTCAAGTTCATCTTGTGAATGAGGAAGCCTAAAAGCCATATGTCTTGTCATTGTCAGAGAGGACCTGAGAATGACCTAGGAGTTCATTAGCCAGCCAGACTAGTTATATCTGTGAACTCTGGGTTCAGTGAGAGACCCACCCCATCTGAAAAAATGAGAACTGAAGAGATGACTCAGTAGTTAATTAAGAGCATTTGTTGCTTTGCAGAAGAGTTGGATTCAGTTACCAGCACCCATCTGAGGCTCACAACATCAGTACCTCTAGTTTCAGGGGATCTGATACCTTATTCTGACTTCCAAGGGCACCAGGCATGCACATGATGCACACACATACAAACAGGTAAAACATTTATACACATAAAATAACAAAGTAAAAAAAAAAATTAAAGGTGAGAAAGACATCTGACGCTGACCTCTGGCCTTTACATGTACCCACATGTACACATACAAGTCCCACCTCCTCCAATAAAGCTTGTTGGGCTAGCAAGAAGACATAGTGGGTGACTTGTTCAGAGCCTGACAACCCGTGTCCAGTCCCTACAATCCATGTAGTCCTTACTATGTTGTCCTCTGCTTCCACTTGTGTGCAACAGTACACGCCCCCATGTGGGCATATATGCACAGGAACACAGTAAATGATACGGAAGGAGGGAGGGAGGGAGGGAGGCAGACAGGAAGGAGAAAGAAGCTCACACAAAGCATTTCACAGCTCTGAAAATAGGGTGCTACCTCTTAACAAAGAGGAAGAGCATCACCAAGTAAGAAGCCAGGCATGGGCCTTACCCCAGAACAGAACTGCAGAATCTACTGAAGCAGCATGCTGAGCCCTGCACCATGTCCTTGACGCCACAGCAAAACACGTGCCTTACCAGAATACCCCTTCTGCCCGTCTGCCTGCCTGCCTGCCTTTCCCCTCCCTCCTCCCTTCTTTCTTCTTCTTCCTCATCCCTGTTTGTTTGGGTTGTCAAGACAGGGTTTCTCTGTGTAGTCCTGGCTGTCCTGGAAATTACATTGTAGACCAGGCTGGCTTCAAACTTAGGGATCCTCCTGTTTCTGCCTCCTGAGTGCTGGGATCAAAGGTGTGCACTGCTACGATGTTCTTCTGCTAAGGAAAAGTCATACCTCCATCTCAGGAGCCTCTGTATTGCTAGCTGGGCAGTATGAAGGCCAGAGACGTTAGAAAGAGAAAGATACAGAGAAGGAGGAGGAGGAGGAGGAGGAGGAGGAGGAGGAGGA